>CAUYRH010050843.1:0-21102 GCA_963574655.1 Perodicticus potto | reverse complement strand
TTTTCTTATAAATTGAGGTGCATTCTGGTTGGGTGCATAAATATTAATAATTGAAATCTCATCATATTGAGTATTACCTTTAACAAATATGAAATGACCATCTTTATCCTTCCTTACTTTGGTTGGTTTAAAGCCTATTGTATCTGCAAATAAGATTTCAATGCTTGCTTTTTTCTGTTTTCCATTTGCCTGGAATATAGATGACCATCCCTTCACCTTGAGTCTAAATTTTTCTTTTAAGGTAAGGTGAGATTGTTGAATGCAGCAGATATCTGGCCTGAGTTTTTGTATCCAGTCAGCCAACCTATGCCTCTTTAGAGGATATTTTAACCATTCACATTAATTGAAAATATTGATAAATCTTTAGAAAATCTAGTGGACATTTTTAATCCTTTCATGGTTGTGGAATTTGGAATTTGATAAAAAGTTTCTAGATGAGTTTACTTTTGCGTTGGAGGATTCCGCTGGACATTATGGAGGATAGGTCTGAGAATATCCTGGAGAGCTGGTTTTGTTATAGCAAATTTCTTCAACATGTGGATGTCATTAAAGTATTTAATTTCTCCATCATAAATGAATCTCAGTTTGGATGGATACAGGATCCTGGGTTGAAAGGAGATTGAAAGTCAATGACCATTCTCTTCTAGCTTGAAATATTTGATCAGAGAGATCTGTAGTTATTCTAATATTCTTCCCCTTGTAGGTTATCAATTTTTTGAGTCTGGTTGCTTTCAAAATTTTCTCATTCATGTTTACTTTAGTGAACTTAATTATGATGTGCCTGGGGGATGTCTTATTCGGGTTGAGTCATGCTGGGGTTCTGAAACTATCTGCTATCTGAATTTCAGAATCTCTTGGCATGTCTGGAAAGTTCTCTTTCATAATCTCTTGAATAAGAGACTCTGTGTCTTGTGAAGCCGCTTCATCATTTTCGGGGATCCCTATGAGGCGAATATTGGTTTTCTTTGAGTTATCCTAGAGTTCTCTGAGAGAGTGATCTGTTTTTGCCTTCCATTTCTCTTGCTCTTTGTAGGTTTAAGAGCGTTTGAAAGCTTTGTCTTCCATGTCAGAAATCCTTTCTTTTTCTTGCTCCGTTCTGTTACTGAGGGATTCTACTGAATTTCTCAGATCTTTAAGGGCTGCAATTTCTTGTCTCAATGTGTTAAAATCTTTGGTCATTTTGTCTTTGAATTCGTTGAATTCTTGAGACATCTTTTGGGTCATCTTTTGAATTACTGCTTGAAATTCTAATTCCATCTTTTCCTCCATTCCACTGATTTTATTTGCAATCCAGATTCTGAATTTGATTTCATATATCTCAGCCATTTGCCTATGCAGGAGATCTTGTGCTGTGTCTGCCTTGTCGTTCCTTAAGGAGTTGGTCTACTCTGATTATTCATAGTGCCAGAGTTTTTCCATTGATTCCACCCCATGATTGTTTTTCACCGTTGGATCTGGCCGTCCCCAGAGATGGGAAGGTGTCTCTCAAAGATTAGACCCTGGCGGGACCACTCTATTGTTGCTGGAACTTTGTAGTGAGTGACTCTGTGTAGATCTTCTGGGACTGCCCCAGCCAGGGAGTTCTGGCTGCGGGAGAAGCCCCAGAGTTTGGCACCCCTGGATCCAGCAACAGGGCAGGGGATGGTGCACACAGTTCTTGGAGTGCCAGGCATGGGGCCGTGTGATCACCGGAAGAGTTCCTGGCTAGGGCGGGCCTACAGAGGCCTGGCAATCACCAGTGGAGTCCCTGGCAGAGGGCCAAATTGCGGAGGCCCTGCAGGCACAGAGGCCAGGGGCAGGCTTGTGGGGGCCTGGTGGTCACCAGTGGGGTTCCTGGCAAAAGGTGGGACTGTGGGGCCTGGCAAGTGTGGGGCACAGGCCCGTGTGGTTGCCAGGGGAGTTTCTTGCTGGGGGCCAGCCTGCAGAGCCCTGCGGGTGCCAGATGCAGGCCAGCACAGTCACCTGAGGAATCTCTGGCCAGGGGCGGGCTTGCAGGGGCCTGGCAGTTGCTGGCAGGGTCCCTAATAGAAGGCGGGACTGCGGAGGCCCTTCAAGGGCTGGGCGCAGGGCCACTCAGTTGTCCAGGAAGTTTTTGGCCAGCAGTGGGCCTGCAGAGAGGCCTGGCAGTCGCCAGCGGCGTCCCTGGCATAAAGCTGGCCTGCAGAGGCCCTGTGCGTGCCAGGCAGAGTCCTGTGCAGTCGCCGGGAGTGTCCCTGGCCAGGAGCCTGGCGGTCACAGACAGAGTCCCTGGCAGAAGGCAGACCTACAGATGCCCGGCAAGTGCAGGATACAGGTCCAGGCGGTCACTGGGGGAGTTCCTGGCTGGGGGCAGCCCTGCAGTGGCCTGGCGGTCACCAATGGAGTCACTGGCAGAAGGCTATCCTGCAGCTGCCCCGTAGGTGTCAGGCAGGGACCTGCGTGGTCACCAGGACTGTCCCTGGCTGGAGGGAGACCTGCAGGGACCTGGCGGTTGTGGGTGGAGTCCCTGGCAGAAGGCGAAACTGCGGAAGCCCTGCAGGCACGGGGTGTGGGCCACCACAGGAGTTCCTGGCCGGGTCGGACCTGCGGAGGCCTGGTGGTCACCAGCAGAGTCTCCAGCAGATGGCGGACCTGTGGCAGCCCAGCAAGCATGGGGTGCAGGCACAGGTGGTCTCCAGGGGAGTTCCTTGCCCGAGGTGGGCCTGCAGAGACCTGGAAGTTGCAGGCAGAGTTACTGGCAGAAGGCAGCCCTGTGGAAGCCCTGCAGGCTCGGGCACAGGGCTGCACAGTTGCCCGGGGATTTAATGGCCAGGGGCTGGCCTGTAGGGGCCCTGTGGGTGCCAGGCAGAGGCCTGCATGGTCGCTGGGGTAGTTCCTGGCCAGGGGCAGACCTGCAGAGGCCTGGCGGTCACCAACAGAGTCTCTAGCAGATGGCGGGTCTGCGGAACTCGAGCAAGCACGGGCACAGGGCCAGGCCATTGCCAGGGGAGTTCCTGGCCAGGGGCGGACCTGCAGAAGCCTGGCCGTTGTAGGCAGAATTCCTGGCAGAAGGCAGACCTGCGGAAGCCCTGCAGGCTTGGGGTGCAGAGCCCCACGGTCGCCAGGGGATTTTCTAGCTAGGGGTGGGCCTGTGGGGGCCGTGCAGGTACCAGCCAGAGGTCCGCACGGTCACCAGGGGAGTTCCTGGCCGGGGGCTGACCTGTGGAGGCCTGGCGGTCACCATCAGAGTCTCTAGCAGATAGTGGGCCTGCAGATGCCCAGCTAGCATGGGGCACAGGGCCAGGCACTCACCTGTGGCTTCCCTTGCTGGAGGGAGGGAGGCTCACCACGGCTCCCCTGGAGTCTTTTTCTGGTGGGGTGCTTGTTCCGGCAGGCGGGGGTGGGAGCGCTGCTCAGGGACCGCCTCCCTCAGTCTCATTGGGGTTTGGGCTTCTGGTTCATCAGGTAACGGGGGAAGGATGTATTCTAACTTCAGAATGGTGGGGAAAACTTTAGTTCAGTTTTTCTGCCTAGCAATAGAGTTTTCAGAGTCACACAGGGGTGCTCAGGGGAAGCACACCACACTTCCCACAGGACTCTTCCGTTGGGTGAGATAAGAGGTCCACAGTTCACTGCTTGTCTGTAGGAAACCCACAGGAGCAAAAGAGGAGAAAAAAAAGAAAGGAAACAGAAAAGCCAGAAACTCAGAGTTTTCTTGGGTGAGGGACGGACACTTTTCCTTTCAGATGAATTTTGTACCTGAAGCTTGCTTTCTTGGAGTCGCAGCCTGTCTCCGCAGAGGTGACCTGCAGAAATCACTTCTCCCTCTCGGCTGGGCTCCCAGTATTCAGCTTAATTGTGCTGTTTCTGGAGGTTATCTTCACTTTTGGACAGGAGCCTTTTTCAGAAGCTGCTTCCTGTCAGCCATCTTGCTCCGACCTTGGCCTGGGGGAATACTTTATGAGGAGGACTCCCTTTTGCAATTGAAGCAACACCAAAAATGTATTACTGGGATCTGATCAAATGAAAAAGATTTTGCAGCCAAGAGCACAGTAAAAGCAAACACTAAAGCAAACAGACAGACTTCAGAATGGGAGAAGATATTTATAGGTTATGTTCCCGACAAAGGTCTGATAACTAGATTCCACAGAGAACTCAAACTAATCAATAAGAAAAATACAAATAACCCCATTTCTTTGTGGGCAAGAGACTTGAAAAGAAGCTTCTCTGAAGAAAACAGGTGCATGGCCTACAAACACATGAGAAAATGCTCATCATCTTTAATCATCAGAGAAATGCAAATCAAATCACTTTGAGATAGCATCTAACTCCATAACATTAGCCCACATCACAAAATTCCAAAACTACAGATGTTGGCATGGATGTGGAGAGAAGGGAACACTTCTACACTGCTGGTGGGGATGCAAGCTAATATGTTCTTTTTGGAAAGAAGTTTGTAGAATATTCAAGGAACTAAGTGTAGACCAAGTGTTTGATCCTGCAATGCCTCTACTAGGTATCTACACAGAGGATCAAAAATAGTTTTACCATAAAGGCATTTGCACCAGAATGTTTATTTCAGCCCAAGACACTTCTTTTTTTTATTGTGAAAGTACATCCTCATTCTTTCAAACATACATTTTGGGTTGTGATTATCCTTCAGATTTTTTTAGAGCAATTTTTGTGAAATTATGGATAAATAAAAAATTCACGAGCTCTATCCCATCTCATTATGGGCAAGAGATTCGAATAGAAACATCTCTGAAGAAGACAGGCTCATGGCCTACAGACACATGAAAAAATGCTCATCATCCTTAATCGTCAAAGAAATGCAAACCAAAACCACATTGAGATATCATATAACTCCAGGGAGATTAGCCCACATCACAAAATCCCCAAACTATAGATGTTGGTGTGGATGTGGAGAAAAGGGAACACTTCTGCACTGCTGGTGAGAATGCAAACTAATCCAATCCTTTCAGAAAGAAGTTCAGAGATCACTTAGGGATCTAAAAATAGCCCTGACAAAAAATAAAAATAGCCCTGCCACTTGATCCTGCAATTCCTCTACTAGGTAAATATCCAGAAGACCAAATATCACTTTATGACAAAGATATTTGCACCAGAATGTTTATTGAAGCCCAATTCATAATTGCTAAGTCACGGAAGAAGCCCAAGTGCCCATTGCCCCACGAATGGATTAATAAATTGTAGTATCTGTACACCATGGAATATTTTGCAGCCTTAAGAAAGATGGAGACTTTACCTCTTTCATGTTTACATGGATTGAGCTGGAACATAATCTTCTCAGCAAAGTATCTCAAGAATGGAAGATAAAGTATCCAATGTACTCAGCCCTACTATGAAACCAATTTATAGCTTTCATATGAAAGCTATAACCCAATTATAGCCAGAGAATATGGGGAAGGGAAGGGGCAAGGGAGGAGTAGGGGTAGAATGGGTAGAAGGAGGGTAATTGGTGGGACCACACCTATGGTGCATTTTACAAAGGTATATGTCAAATCTACTAAGTGTAGAATATAAATGTCTTAACATAATAAGAAAGTATGGTGAAGGCTATGTTAACCAGTTTGTTGTATTTCAATTGTGTATAAAACCAGCACATTGTACCCCATAAATGCATTAATGTACACGGCTATGATTTAATTTTTTTCAAAAAGAATTTAAATAAAACTCGTGAGCTTTGGATTGCCAAAAAAAAAAAAAATTATGAGTTGTCATGAAACTAATGCAGTGTAGACAGCTCAAAATATCTGCAAAGTATTTGAGAAGCATATAGCTAATGAACACATGGTATGTTGATGGTTTGAGAAGTTCCATTCTGGTGATTTTAATCTTGAAAATAAGCTACATGGCTTGAGATCAACGTGGACAATAATGGCTGTAGTGAAAATGAATCCATCTTAACCTATATGTGAATTAGCAGCAAGATTTGACATTACTATTCCAACAATATTGGGCCATTTGAAACAAACCACCAAGGTAAAAAAGCTAGATACTCGAGTTCCAGAATTAAACAAGTATCAGAAAAGAACTCATCTCAAAGCTTGCCTTTCTTTGATGTCATGACATAAGGTAAATCATTTCTACTCTATATTGCTTTGTGTGATGAATTTGCAAGAATTTGGCACCAATGGCTGGATAAAGCTGAAGTGCCAAAACACAGTGCAAACACAAATATTCATCAGAGAAAGCTACTGGTGTCTGCTTGGTGGTCCAGGGCTGGTATTACCCACTATATCTTCATGAAACCTGTCGATTACAGCAGCTGTCTACTGCAACCAATTGGATGACATGATGAGGATGCTTGTGATTAAGCAGCCAAGATTAATCAACAGAGACAGGCTAATCCTCTTGCAAGACAACACTGTTGCACAAATAATGCTGCTGAAACTACAGAAGCTGGACTGTGAAACTCTATATAATCCACTGTATGCACCAGACCTTGTACCAACTGACTACCACTTCTTCCAGGATTTGGATTACTTCTTACAAGGAAAAATATTCAATTTGCAACAAGCTGTGGAAAATACCTTTCATGATTTCATCACCCCCCTCCAGGCTGCTTCACTGCTGGCAAATACATGCTACCGTGAAGATGGCAAAACTGTGTTGATAATTAAAGCACGACTTTAATTAATTATAGTGCTTCTTGTTTGAGCTATCATGAAATAAACTTTTGATTTGAAATTGGACATTTCAGATTAATGGCCTGATATTTTTAGCTACTCTGGCCACCAGCATTCTACTGTTTACAGATTATATATTTTCCCATCATTCTACATTGAACTGGTCTGTATATTTATAATGTGTATTTTTTATAAATAGTATAGAGTTAGGTCTTGTTTTTCATGCAGTATGACAACTTCTGCCTCTAAAGTATATTCAGAAGAGGGAGGGGAGAAGGGACTGGGGGGATAAAATATTAACTACTGGCTACAATGCACACTATTTGGATGATGGGTACACTGAAAGCCCAGGCTTTCACCAATATGCAATTCCTCTGTGTAATAAAAAACAATTTGGATGCCTTATATGTATTGAAATAAATAATCATAAAATTATTAATTATAGATATATAATTAATGAATAATTTGACCCCCAAAGCATATATTCTTATCTATTCATTTATACTTCAAGGTGTATTAAATGGTTATGGCAGAAAGGAGAAAAAGAACGCTAAATTATGCTGGGTAGTTTGTCTCTTGAAATGTTCAGGTATGAAGGCATTGGCAGGGCATAAGCTTCCACATACAAACGTATTCAGTGGTTTAACTATTCAACAGTTTAGACAATTATAAACTGTGGAAATTGCACAGAAGTTATATTCATTTTCTGGACTTTTAATAAGTATGAGGGGAAATGCTAATGAAAATAATTCAATTGCAGAGTTGTGAGAAAATAGTAGAAATAGCAGAGCATTTTTGGTTGCATAATTTTATAGATTTGGTTTTATAGATATAGAAAGGTCAGAGAGGTTAAGTGACTTGCCTACAAGAACACAAGAAGTAATCTTTCTAAGTCAAGCGCTGACTGTATCACCATCACAATATATGTTGAGTAAACTGTCATTTTTGAGCTACCTAGCACTGCACATGTTTCCTCACTGTGTAAGTTCTGGTGAGAGGGAAGACTATCATCTCCTATTGTGGAATTGGATGGATTATACCATCTTCCTCACTCCAAAATTCTGATGTCTGGCTTATCTTATAAAAGCAAGGCATATGGCAACACTGAGCTTCCAATTCTACAGTGCAATGACCCAGCTAGAAATCAATAGGAGCCCCTGCCCTCTATGGCAAAAACACGACTTACAGGTCTCCAGCATCTCCAGACATACCACTTCACAGACTTGGCTTGTCTGGCTTCACAGCTATTTGAGTTTGTGTCTCCTGCTCATGCCACGCAAGACACCTTTTAGGTCTTTATACACATCATGTGGTTTCACATAGGATGTGTTCCCTTTCTCCTTTCCCTTCTGTGTCTCATCATCCTTCGGGATTGTGACAAAATGCCTTGTTCTCTTTGAAGCTGATTTTCCCCCAAGCAAAGGTGATCATTGCATTTCTTGAATCATGGATACATTCTGCATTTACCTTTTATTTTATTACAGTTGTTTTTATGCACATGTCTCTTTCTATCTGGTGGCCTCATAGAAGACAAGGCCCACTCTGTGTGTGTTTTGTGTATGTGCATGTATGTATATACCTACATGCATGTTTTCATATCAGAATCTCAGGCATCAGCAAATGAATGGCTCTGTGAACTCAGTAAATCAGTCCTTCATCTATTACTTTCTTTATAAAATACCAGTAGTATTTTTTACTGTCTCACAGGAATGTCTTAAGAATTGATTCACATTTACAAAGCACTCAGGAATCCTTAGATTTGAGATGCCATAGAAGCAGATGCATTATTATTATTATCAACTTGAGGTGGATAAATTGTAAAGAGAATGCAGAGGACTGGGATTGCTTGAAATTTATAATAATATAAGTCTCTTTGCTGGGAATGCTTTCTCTCCAGAAATGTATATTATGAATTACATTCTCCTTCCCTAGAAAATAGTTCTTAAAGTCAGGCCAGACCTCTATGCTAGTTATATTTTGCTTCATCTTTAGATTTATCTACCCCTGGGCAACATATTATACAGCCTGCTATGAAACACTTTAGATACCTCAAGGTATGTGTAAGCCCAAATGAAAAGGAAAAGTAATTTTCTATTTTTATGAAGCAGTGAAGGAAATGTCATCCTTTTATACTAAATCATATAAAGCAAGCCTTCTGGATACTTAAGGTTAGAAATATGAATTTGTTACCTGGATTTTTTTTTTCTTTTAATTACAGCGAAGGTTTGGGGAGAAGCGTGTCTGTGTCTTCAGCACTCTCTTAACACCCTTTTAACTGGCCTGACTGGTTAACTCAACTCCACATATCCCTTGTTAGCAATGCCCTGAATTTTTCTTCTTTCCCATTAGCCATTTTCTGATTCTTTCCTACAGCTTCCTGTTCCATCTTGCTCATCTCCTCTTTCTCCCTCTACCCTGGAGAAGACTGCATTTTGATACAGCCTTTTGTTCTTTCTTGATAAATCCTGGTTCCCTCTCAACACTCACCTCGAGACACCTGCATCTACTGATGCCAGCCAGAGCCTGTCCTCCAACTTGACCAGACATTCCTTGTCTCTCCATTGTATTTCATACAGAATTCCATCAGAATAATTATTGCTCTTATATTTTACCCTTCTGTATTTAAATATCTTTTGGTAAAGTGCTACTAGTTTTATTGCTACATCTAGGGTTCTTAATATAGTGTCTTATATGTAATGGGTACTGAATAACTAGTTTTCTAAGGGAAAAGCCAATACAAGCCTTAAAAGTTGGTTACAGATGAATATTTCACCACCACAGATATATTTTGATTTTAACAGTGATATACAGGGTAGCCATAAAATGTGTGTGCAATTTTAAATTTCATATTATTTCAAATTGCACATGTACTTTATGGCCACCCAGGATTGATATGTGATACATAACAATAATAATCTTGGAAAGTTTTGTGCTGGAGGGATTTTACAGATTGACTGTCCTGAACTTTCTTGCTTGAAATCCCAGTGTTATAATATGTTTTCTTAAAAGAGGGTCCTATGGTCTAACAGCTTTGGGAAATAATGTATAAAATGAAGTGAATCCTATTTACATTATTTTTAACTGTAGAATTTCTGTGAGCCTTTCCCTGTATCTCTTTGATGTCTAAGAGGATTATAGAGTTTTCCAAATTTGGTTGAGAATGATCATTTTATTTGCAGAGCATCTCACAAAACTAGTGTTCTTCAGGATACACTTGGAGCAACACTAGTGAGGTGAACATCTCACATGTGATATGTGAAGAAATTGATGATCAGAGAGGTCTAATGTAATACCTGATGTCAGGGTCTTCCAAGTTCTTTTTTCATACTCTTTCCATTAAATAATACTCAGAGAATTCTCACCTCTTTGGGAGATTATCTTTTCTTGGGATTAGATATTTAAAAAAAGAGAATGTAAGATAATTCTCAGTCTAACAGGACAAGATGCAGGCAATAAGTACAGTCTGAGATGTGTGGAAACAGAAGCTAATGTCACGATGAGGTTCTGAAGTTACAGGAGGAGATGAGACATGGAGCACAGGTGACAAATTTTGCACAGGTTTCAGAGGTGCTGCCCTACTGACATGGCAGCCTCCTGAGAATATAACTTGGGAGCAGAAAGATCTCAAACCATGTCAAAAAAAATATTATTTGCTCTATCCCTGAGTATGACTAGTTTAGTATCCATTTAACAAGAAACCATTGTGTATTTGGCCCATGAAGATCAAGAAGTAGATTTGGAGTTGTTTAAAATTAGAAGGGGAAATTAAGGAAAACAAACATATACATAGAGTCTAAGCTTACACCATGGAAAATGCACTATGGAATCCAAAACCCCTACACATCATAATGTTCTATTGCTCATTGGTTTAAGAGTCTTGGCCAGTATTGCTTTGAAGTATCTGTTCTGAATAGTGGGTTCTAAATATTCTAAGATATAAGGGGTTGTAAAGCTTTATTTTTCTCAAAATTGCGCTATAAATATGTTTAGTTTTTTGTTCCTTTCATAATCATCTTGGTCTCACCTTAGACTCTTTAGGATAGAATTGCTGCTTCCTATACCAGCTGTTATCTTTCCTTCCTTGGGTATAATTCAGAAGGAAGCAAAGGGCAGAGTCCAGGTGAAACTAATTTAGGTATTAGCTAGAGGGAAATACTTGTAGATCAATTTTACTCTGACAGATAAATTTGTCTTAGAGATCCAATTATATACAATATTAAGACTAGCATGAATCACCCATCACACGTGGAAACAGCTGCTAATTAAAGCACAGAGATACTAGAACATTCAGAGAACACATTGAAATTGAGTTTTTAAGGATTCAAAATGAGTAAAAGAAAAAGATTATTATTTGGTTTTCGATGATAAATTCCAGTAGTCACGTTTCTACAAAGCTGTTTCTGGATTCAGTGAGCCACAGTGAAATCCATTTTTACGATTTTTGTTTTCCATTTGATCTTTTTTTTTCTTGACCTTCTCATACAGTATTAAAATCATAATATCCTACCCAAGAGCTTATGGAAGCTTTATTTTTCTTATACAAAGACAGTGTAGAATAGTAGCTACAAGCATGGGTCCCAGAATCACTGTTTGGTTCAAAAACTCAGCTCTGTTATATGCTCTTAAACTCTGTTTAAGTTACTTAAATAATTTTTGTCTCAGTTTTCTGTAAAAAACTAAAATAGAAATAAGCATTGTAACTGCCTCAGAGTCTTTTAGAGAGGATTAAATGTGTTAATGTCTGCAAGTCACTGAACGGAGTGTTTCGAAGAGGGGATACACACACAGAAAATACACACTCAGGATTAGTTTCTGTTTCTCCTTTTTTCCCTTGGCTACTTGAAAAGAAATAAGGATTTTTTCACTGTATTACATATGTTGTTCTTTAAAAATTATTCTTCAATATTTGTGTTGGTGTGTCTGCAAATCACCAATTTCTATGGCATTTAAAATCACATTATATGGATGGCAATGTTTTAATTTTTAGGAAGAACATTAGAAATACAAAAATCAAAAATAATGTAAACATATCTGCACGGATTATAACTGCTTTGCTGTGTCTAGTATGCTTTAGACTTCTCACAATCAATGCCATACATGTGAATCTACAGGGCATGTATTCATTCATTTGTTCAACAAAGAGCAATTAAACATGTTGTAGGTTTCTATCCCTTATCCAGACATTGGGGTTTCCAAAATAAGTTAAGATATGGATACTTTCCCTTGAGAATCTGTATTTTTGTAATTTCCACATGCAGCTCTGTTTTTTCTGCTTTCAAATTGGGGTTTTGTGACTTCTTGATTGAAAACAATGCCTGTCACTCTCTGTTGTCCAATAGAAAGGTAATTAATTAAACAGATTTCCATCTGGAGCTTATTAAAGGCACGCAGACCCTGTCATGCATCCCTTTGGACCAGAAGTTCATGGAAATGTAAATTATAGGGACATGGGATAACAAAATGCTTATTTCATAGAAAGGGACACATTTCCAAGTAGATGACATAACTGAAACATTCCTGACACGGTTTTGCGTAGTTCTGGGGTCAGAAGAAAATGAGTGGGAAATAAAGACTTTTTCTTTCTGGGAAAGCCATCCCAAAAAAGCTGCCTATATTTTTACATATCTCATGAGAAATATATTTTAATTAAATTATTTAGGTATGTGAATATAGAAAGAACTATACAAAATTGTGCTCCATATGACACTCAGTGTCCTCCCCTTTGTTCAATGAAACCACCAGAATTACTGGGCTTACAAGAATCATCAAGTCTGAACCTCCACTTTAGCTCCCAAATTAGAACTCTTTAGCTATCTCGAAGTGAGGTGTGTGCCTCAGATGGTTAAACTTTCATTACAAATGGAGTCAACTGGAAATTGGCATCTACATCGAGTTTTATTAAGAGAAATGAACCTTATTTAAAGGCCAGGACATTATAAAGCAAGGTTCTTAAACATTAGATTTTTCATGAATGCTTTTGAAGCGCTGTAAAAAGAACATTTATCCAAAATTATATTTAGGAGATTCTCTTAAGAAAGCACATCCAGAAAAACAAAATTACCTAAGGAAACTTATAGAAGGAAGCCTCTTCTGACGTTTGGGTTGTATATGGTTTCAAGCAGTTAGCTTACAGTACACGTTTGTGTTAAAAATTTGAATTTTGGTATGCCTGTTAACATCAAGGGTTATTCAGTAAGTTTGGGTTAGTTTCTGAACTCTCCATGGGGTCCTTCTGGGATTAATGCTGCTCCTGTGTGGTCTTAGATCTTTAATCAAATATGAACAACAAATTGAGTCTTATACTTTCCGTAGTCTTAAGCAGAGTCATCCATCAAGGTCTCCTAGTGATATAGCTCCAGGTGAGAGCTGGGGTTAGAGGTTTTGAAAAGGGTGAAAGCAGAGTGTGTACTATCCGGCAGCAGATTCTCTATGCACATGAAATTTTCAGGATCCAGGGAGACTGAATGGGGAGCTGTTCAGGAAGTCTCAAGAGGGATGTAACGATGCTGCCCAGAGCCCACTATATTCTCCTTAAAACTTTCTGTCAGTTCAACAGTGCATTTCTTCTGGGACAAATGTTTGACATTAGGGTTTGGGTGAGGTGGGAGACAGCACACTTGGCATGGAATAAGAGGTAACAGAACATAGCTTTAAAATTATAAGGGAGT
The DNA here is from genome assembly GCA_963574655.1 of Perodicticus potto. NCBI lineage: Eukaryota > Metazoa > Chordata > Mammalia > Primates > Lorisidae > Perodicticus > Perodicticus potto. The sequence continues at coordinate 7,826 of CAUYRH010050843.1, read as the reverse complement.
GAGTTATAGTTTTCATAACAATTGTTTTAAATTGTGTAATAGTCCATATAATAGATCATTTATTACTTTGTTTTTCGTAGTTTGTTTTTATATTTACTGGTAATTATTTTCTTTGAAACAAAAAACACTGAAGTAAATCTGTGATGCTATTTACACAAGTAGCTTTTTGCACACAAATTATGAAATAATAATTTCTTACAAACTAGGGGATAAACAAGACTTTTAAGCTGTTATTCTTTCTACCAGCAGCCCATTCAAACCAGTCCCCTAAAACAAAACACGAACAAAAAAACAAAGAAACTAAAAGAAAAACCAATATACTTTCTTGTGTTTATGCCAGAGATTAGAAACAGAATGAGGTGCAGAACGTGGCCTTCCCAGTCCTTAGGTGCAGGCTTTGACTGAATCTAAATTTTATACAGCAAATCCTTTCATTACATTAAAACAGGTGCAGCAGAGCTGGGTGTGGTGGCTCACGCCTGTCATCTTAGCACTCTAGGAGACCGAGGTGGATGGATTGCCTGAGCTCATGGGTTCAAGACCAGTCTGAACAAGAGTGAGACCCCATCTGGAAAAATACCTGGGTGTTGTCGCCTGTAGTCCCATCTACTTGGGAGGCTGAAGCAAGAGAATCACTTGAGCTCAAGAGTTTGAGGTTGCTGTGAGCTATCAGGCCACAGCACTCTACTGAGGGTGACAAAGTGAAACTCTGTCTAAAATAAATAAATAAATAAATAAATAAGCAAATAAATAAATAAAATAAAATAAAATAAAAAACAGGCACAGCAGAGAAAGATGAAACTATTCTTACCTATTCTTACCTCTTTCAGTACTTAAAAAAAAATGATGTCGAAATCAGAAGGCTGCAAGTTCCCTAAAACATGATTATTTACCAGACCTCCTGGTTACTTAAGATTTTTGCCAAAATTAAGATGTTAAAAAAGTAAGAATACAAGTGAAATGTAGTACATTAGAGTTCTAGCCAATATATGTTTATTTTTCAAAAAGAAAATTTCTGAGTAAACCTGCCACAGGAACTCATAAAGTCAACAGTGGTCTTGCATAAAAATGGAAAAAAAAACAGTCTCTGCCAAATACCCTAGTTTATTTAGGTGAATGGTGTTTTCTAGATAATTTATTTACTTAATTTTGAAAAAATAACTGTATAAGGCCATATCTTCTCTATCCTTAATCCATTAATTTTAATCAAATCATGACCTTACCAAAGTAGTCGTTTGGACTGGTGGCTAACCACACTGTCTTTCAAGAATATTACCTGAGATAGCTGATAAGGGATTACTGAGTTTCTTTGAGATAGGTTCCCAGAAGTAGGATTAGTGAAATTATGAGCATTTTTATGACTCTTGACATATTGGTGGCAATACTACACTGGCAAACTTTTTGATAGGGTTTATTGGATTGTTTCCCCAAAGGATTATATTAATTTATAATGCTACTAGAAATACATGAGATGAGTTATTTCTTTCACCTTCAGATTTGGGGATTTTTGCCTTTAATATTTTTTCTATATTTAAAAGGAAGCAAAAATATGTATTAAAAAAATTAGTAAGTAGTGCCCTTCTCAGCCTGAAACAGCAAAGGAAATACCAGAAATTCCCATTGCAAATTCTAACTCACTAAGTTTTTAAATGCCTAGGGTTAATATCAAAGACATGTCTAATTTATGACAGCTTGGTTTATCCTACTCAACCAGGAGATTTTAGGACCTTTGCTGGCTTTATAGTTAATGTGTGCTCAGAAAATGTAAGGTTGTTTTATTTCAGAAAATGACCACCAAAACGTGGTCATGTAGAAATTTTCCTTATATAATAATTGGAATTTTAATTTAAAGCAAAGATAAATACGCATATTATCTGATTGTTCTTATTTTTGTGCATTTCTGTTTTTCTCTTTGAATAAAGGAGACATGTGTAACCTTCCCACTAATCCCCAATAATGCTGAAATTGTTATTTCTGCAAACATCAAGTAAGGCTAAGAAAATGACAGTGTTCATCATATTCTATTCTCTGCTCCTCCTTCTTGACTTACAAAAAACCATACTTCCAAATTCCTTTGTTTATAGGCAAGACCTCATGACTATTTCTGGCCAGCAAAATTTGGGAAGGAATGATACATGAGCTATGGTAATGGAAATCCCCGTTCTGAATCTCCAGGTTCTTTCTTTCAATGTTCTAGCGAACCCTGAGGTCTCATCCAGCCTTTGTCAGCCTGGATCCCTGAATGAGCAAGTGGAGGAGAGCACTCCCCCATCCTGTACTCTTATAACTTAAATTACAATACATGAGCAAGAGAAAAACTTCAGGTGTACTATAAGGTGTAGTGATTGTTTTGTTTTCTGCTACATGACCTTTCCTGACAAATAACACAGGTGTGGTCACAGACTCTACTACAAAATCTGTTCTCTCAGCTAAACAGCTTGAATCTATAGAGGGAGGATTTCTGGAGAGCTTAACAAGGGAAGTTTATACAGCCTTGAAATGCTCTGTTCCAAGAGGGAACTGCCTTTGCATTTTCATATGCACCAAATACAAGTAGAGATATTAAAATGTATATTGAAGAAAAGAATCCTCAGAACAACAGTTTAGATTTATAATAACAAACTTCAGAAAACTCATAAAAGCCCATCTGTTCTGTGAAGCATTCCAACAAAAATGACCACTTGGCGCTCACTGTTCTGTGCCACTGCTTATATTGTATTTGTGTGTATGGCTCTCGTATCCCCAAGTGTGCCTCAAATTCAGGGCCCTGCAGGGCAAGGTATTTTATTGCATTTTCTGCATGGCAGTCCACCTAAGATAAATGAATAGAGGGGAAAAGCAAATAGAAATAGAAAACTATCCCTTCCTACAGATGTGTGTATTGAACCTTCAAGTTTCCAAACAAGTCAAAAGCAAAAGTATACATTTTCTCTGTCAATTGACACAGTGTCAATTCTTTGGGCTTTCCACTCTTTATAGCTACAAAAAAAAAAATGCATTTGGATAGCAGACAGGAGGAACTAGACACAGAACAGTATAAATGATTCCCCCTCCCTTCTATTGTAGAAGTTTGTGGTCCAACTAACTTCTCCGTCCTAGAGGCTATGGTTTGATCTGCAAAGAGTATGCTCTTTCTTATAAGAAGATTGTCGACTGAGACTGGACATGTTACCTAAGAAGCAAGGACAAGGGAAATGCAGGGCCCCCTACCATGTTCCAGGCCCTTACTAAGGCACTTCCCATAAAGTACTGCATTCTTCCCTCCCAGATCCCTAAATTGTCTCAGCTGTGATGTGGCGATGATAGCAATATCTGTGAGGATTAAATGAAATTAGGTATGTGAGAGTTCTTTGTCCATGGTATGGGAGTACCAGAGAAATGAAAATTACTATTTTCAGAAAGTTAGCTGTTTCCAAAATATTAGACATTTTCTCTTGGCCACAAGAAAGTACCACTTGCCTTACAATGCTTAGTATGTAAAATTACAGGTTAAAAATATTTTGAAATATTCAAAAAAAGGAATATTCCCTTTCATATGTTGCTGGAGAAAAGTTTCTAAGTAATATTTTTATAAGTTAAGAAACAGAAGAAGGGAAAAGAATAAGAGAGAGGGAGAAGGAGAAGGAGATGAGATAAAGAGACAGAGAGCCATGAAGAGAGAGCAGCCCACCAACAGACACAAAGGAAGGGAGAGTGGGAGAAAGAGAGAGGAGAGAGAGAGAACAAGCTGAACCTATTCTAGAATAAAGTGATGTATATAGCTTGTCTCTGTTAATTTGGGAGATACTGGATATTGCCATTAAACCTCATACATTTTGAGATATCCTACTTTTTAAGTAGGTTGAAAGAAGTAAAAATAATACTTCTTTTTGCTCACTGGGAGGAAGATGTCTGAGCCCTCTGGCTGGTCTCAGATTTGTCTGGTCTGAACCTTGACGTCCAAGTAGCTGCCTTTTGTTTTTATAGTGAAAGAACATTTTCACATACAGTGGCCTTATATCAGAGGGTGGGGTGAATCGTCAGCCATCTGAATTGTTAGTCAACAGTCAGTGCCCCAGTACCTACTAGTCTTCATGACCTTGGTAGGTACAGTCTGGATGCTGTGGTGCCCCCTCCCCACCAAGTGTTTCTGCTAATTCATATTGCAATTCTGTATGGTTGGAAGCCATGCTCTCCTTTAGCCATGTTACATGTCTATAGAAGCTCTTGCCCACAAAGTAGCCTTGTAGCATACAGCCAGCAAAGGGCTCTAGTCCTACAAGTCCAACAGCACTGATATAGCTTTGAAACCAATGACGTCTTCCAACCAAGCACCTAGGACTTCATCTGGACCCAATCACTTGCAAGGCCAACAGTGAGGACAAATGCAATAAAGAGGTAAAAACACCCTGGGTGTTGTGTCTGGCATCTCGTTGCGTCACACGAATCTTTTCATCAAGTCTTTCCAACCATCCCTACTTTTCAGAAGGAGAAGCTAAGTGTAGAGAGGTTGTGTTTCATGAAGTTACAGGCCTAGTCAGGGAAAAATCCTGAAGTCAAACCAGACACTGAATTTTGACGCTTCTTTTTTAGGAAAAACAAAACAAACGAACAAACAAGAAGACAGAGGGATCTATTCTTGTTCTTAGCTTCCTGCACATTCATGAGCCCCTGTAACATGGCATACATGGCCTCATATTTGCTGCACTTTACTTCATGAGCTGGCATCAAAAGAAAGGGGAGACATCTTCCAACATACACTTATTGCAAGTACACACACACAACTGAACATAACAACTGTTCTGATGAATTCAGATGAGAGTTTTAAATGCTTTTTTAAAAAGCTATTAAAACTATCTCTGGCAAGAAAATCCCTAGAGGTCAGGTTGAAATTGGATATGAATTGGGAGAAAGGCTGTCACAGGGAAGGGCCGATGGGGATCCAGAATGTGCACAGCCTCCATTCTCAATAGTGTTGAGGCAAAGTCACGAGACAGAAAGCCCGTGGTTTGGGGTAAAGTTCCAGAGACACAGAAGGAAGTTTCTTCTCTCTGTGCCAAAGGAAGCTGGAAGGAGACTGCAGAAAGAGTTAATGTAATTGCAAGCAGCAGCAGCCCAGTGGTGCAGAGGCTCCACAGCAGTGAGGGAGGAAGCGCCTGTCTCCTGAGAACATCATCAGAGCCTTCCAGATCTTTTTTCCCACACCAGCCTCCTCACCTAAGGCAGGGAATTTGGTGTTTGCTAAGGCAGTGTTATCTAAACTCTTCTCCTTGAAATGTTACTCTTTTCCAACATGTAATAGATGTCTAACCGAAAGGGAGCTCCTGGTGACATAAACTTAGAAGAGCTGGCCCAGGGTGTCCCCAACAAGGATAGTCATCATGACGTCAGCAGCTAAATGACCATGAGAAAGCCAACACAGACATGCCTATAACTGAATACAATCCAGGGTTCTGCAAATTTTTTTCCTATGCACAGTTTCTTATTTGATTGTTTTATCAATTTTATCCTTCTTGAAACAGAGTTTATTCACTGTAAAGGGGTTGGAATCCTCCTTCCTTCTACTGTTGCCAAGCTCCGGAGACCAGTGGGAACCGCTGCCTTTTGCAGGCCACACCCTCCATGTGGAGCTTGTTGATGACCATCAATGTTCAGAGTTGGAGGGAAACACCTTTCCCTGGGAGCCAGAAGAAGGCTCAGAGCACCTGCACAAATGAGAGAAACTTTATCTTAAAGTTTCCCAAAGCAGTATTTAAAAAGGATTCCTCTTTCATCTGAGTATTATTCTACACCCATTCTACTTTAACATAAACAGAGATAAAAGAGAAACCATGTTTCTGGTGTTTAATGGAGAAATATCTTGCCTAAAAAAGTAGCATTGAGAAGATCTTATATAAATCTATTTCTCTTATCCTGCTGAAAGTTGTGTCTGCAGAAAAGAAGTTAGGAAGTCACAGAAGGAAGAGAGAGAGGGAGGTTCATGTGACTCCTGAACCTAATGACCTATCAATAGGCATGATCTTGAATTTGGTGAAGCTATGAGAATTTTAAATACCATACCCTCAATGCCTAAATCATTCTAAGCAGATATTACCTCAAACATTTTTGGTAGGTCTATCACCTTCATATATTTTTAGATGTCTATCTTATATCTCTTACAGTAATAAAGAGATATTAGAAATTATTTTCATAATGTTTAACTAAATTTAGAAAATAAAAAAATTAAAAGACTGAAAGGCATTATAACCATACTTATTATTTTATCCAAGCTACGTGGGAAACATGTCCTTCGCTCTTGGAAGACAAGGAATTTTTTGTCTCCTATCATCTTGAAACTCTGGAAAGAGGTTCAAATATTAATCTACACTTACAAGTGAGGAAATTATGCTTCTGAATTCTCATCATTGCCCACATCCTAATCCTTAATTGAAATGTCAATATCAACATACCAGTGCCCTTGCACTCTTACTTGAAATTAAATAAGAACAACTAAGAAGGTGTAGGGTGAAAACATTTTAAATGATAGGGTATCATGCAACCCAAATAATTAAAATTTCTTAAGAAGTAAAATAGTATGATTTCTTCTACATATTTCAACTTGGAAAAATTAAATTAACCATTTGCTATCAAATCAAAAAATAGTTGTAACATGCAAGTATTTTTCATAGGACATCTGGGAATTTATCCATTCGACCTGAACTAGTTTTGGTTCGTGAGCATAGCTAGGCATTAATTATTGCATAATTTAACATCACTTATGAATAAAAACCCAAACATTATTATGATTTTGTTTTAGGTTTCTTAGGTGATTTTTTACCCTATTCATATTATAATTAGCATTTATTTTGTAGAGAAGAAAAGATAAGGTTATGTTATTTAACAAAAATTACTAAATGCATAACAGCTACTCAATCTCCCTCTCTGGGTTTTCTTTTCTTTCTTTTTTTGTTTTTAAGAGTCATCTTTGCGTTTCCCATAGAGCCTAAAACCATGCCTTACATATAATCAGTGCTTTGCAATGAAAACAGTTGTTGATATAGCTGGCTGAATAAATGTAAAATTAAGTGAAGTATGGGGAAGACAACTTCTACAAATTGGTTCCCCACAAGACTCCATGTGAAGACCTTGGTTCAACCTGACAACCTCCCTAACATTACACCCGAGCTACCCGAAATTATCAAAAGGGCACAATCACCTATTAATTTTTCTGTCACCACAAGATAAACTAGGATAATAGAAATATGAGAAGAGGCAAAACTCCTCTGAGTCAGCCAAGAGCTGCAGGGAAAGGTGGCTTTATCTAGGAACAAGTATTGTTATCCACATGACAAATATGACCTTACATAAATCATCTCCTCCCATCTGTGTTCTAAATGACTCAACTTCCAAATCCGGGAAATATTGCCAAACTCCCTATCAGTCTCACAACAACATGCTAGGGAGCTATGTCCTGGTAGTCAATTTGAATTAGGCATTGTAGGGCTCAATGATGTAAATGTTCCTAAAAATGGAATTAGAAACATATTTCTAAAAGTCACATTTCTGAAACTAACATTATGCTAGTTTATTCATAGAATCCCCAGAGTCATATAATATTGAATATGAAGTATTTGTTTAGATCATTAATCTAACTCACCCCATGTATAATAAGGAAGGAAAAAAGAAAAGAAGGAAGACAGGAAGGAGGAAGGAAGGAAGGACGGACCTTTGAAATGAAGTGAATTCCCTGAGGTCTCAGAGATAATTCAAGGCACAACTAAAATGATTTTGTCTAACCACTCCCAGAGTTCTAAAGTCTTTCTACCACACTACAAAGCTTTACAAAGGTTTTCACTTGGGTTCATTCC
>CAUYRH010050840.1:0-42617 GCA_963574655.1 Perodicticus potto | reverse complement strand
CTCAGTATTCTGGAACATTTGTTACACTTTTGCTGAGTCTGGCCAGGCAACCTTGAAGGCAGGAGATATGCAGGCTCTGAAAAGAGATCGTAAGGAGGAGGAGGGCTCCATCCTGCTGATTTGCTGAGCGTTTATGTTATTACGTCTGAATTCAGTGTATTTTTCAGCTAGTTTTTCCTCCCAATAAAGAAAGATGTTTTGAACTCTGTGAATTTTTTATTTTTGTATCTAGCAACAAAAAGATCAACAGGTACAGGGCATGCTCATAATCCTTTTTCTAGACAAAATGCAGAATCAAAATAAACTGACCTCCTTTCCATGCATCAGGATGACTTTTTTGTTTTCTTCACAATGGTTTAGAAAGCGAACAGAGAATTTTTTTGTGTAGTGTTGTTAGGGTCTAAATGCAAAAACTTAGTTTTGACTTTAAAATAAATGCCTAATGTCTACCTACCTGCCGGATTCTTCTCCTCCTAGTTTCAGAGGGCCCCAGGATTCCATTTCTCACAGGTCTTTTTTTTTTTTTTTCTATCTGCATTCTATAGGTGATCTTAGCCAGTCATCTGACTAGCTACCACCTCCCTACTGATTGATAGAATGAAATTCATATGAGCAAGTCTGACCCCTCCCTCTAGTTCTGGACACAAATATCACACACTTTCTCAACATCTCCACTTAGAAAATTAATAAATATCTCAAATTTAACAGTTCCAAAAAGTATTCTCGAATTCTCTCAAATGCCCTAATCTGCTCCTTCCCTAGCCAGTGCCATCTTATCTACTCGGTTGTTCAAACCAAATATCTCAAACAAAGCCTTGATTTTTGTTTTCCCTTCAGCATTTTATCCAATCTATCAGCAGTCCAGGGTGCACTACTTCTGAAGTGTGCCCCAATCTCTAGCCTTCTCATGACAATATCTGTAGCTTCCCTTCCCCACATGTCAGCCTCACCTCTCATGGTACCATTGTAAGGACACCTCCTAATGCTTCCTTGCTGCCCCCTGCCCTCTCCCTCCTTATGGTAAATTCACTCATTGGCAGTCAACTATTCCTCTGACAAAGTAAATCTGAAGACAGCATCTTTGCCCATTGTAACCTCTTGGTTCCTTTATCCAAACTCAGTTGACTGTACATGCTTGGGAATTTTTTTCTGGACTCTCTTTTTTGTTCCATCTGTGTATGTGTCTTTTTTTAATATAAGTTTCATACCACTTTGATTACCATAGCTTTGCAACGTAATTTGAAATCAAGAAGTGGGATGTCTTCAGCTCTGCTTTCCTTAAGACTGCTTAGCTATATGGGGTCTTTTGTGAATTTATAACAATTTTAGAACTGTTATTTCTGTTTATGTGAAGAATGCCATTGGAATTTCTATGGCGATTGCACTGAACTGTATGATGCTTAGAGTTTATACGGAAATTTGGATAATATTATTTTTCACAATCCACGATCCTGGGATCTCTTCCTATTTATTTGTGTTTTCTTCACTTGCTTTCATTCATGTTTTTTATACTGTCAGTGTGCAGATTTCCGACCACCTTGGCTAAATTTATTCCTAAGTATTTTGTGCACCTGCATCTTATACCATATCCAAAAATAAACTCAGGAGGATTAAAGACCTAAACGTAAAACCTGATTTCATAAAACTCCTAGCATTTGTTGGTATATCAAAATATCATGTTGTACAAATTAAATATAAATAATTGAAAAATTAAAAAGTAAATCTGACATTATTTCTTTTTCTCCCAAGGATTCCCATCTCCCTTTTTAAAATTCAAATTTCCATGTCCTGGCCGACAAGGCCTCCGTGGGTCTGTATTGTGGGCACTGTAAGTCTCTCCTTCTGGCTCGCCCTGGCCTGTTGCAGCCCTGCCCCCCTGGTTTTCATTCCGTGGAACCTCCTATCTCTGGAGCTCTGTAGAGTTACCCTTCCTTCTGCGTGAACCCTGGATCTTCCTTATTATTTTGACCTCGGTTTCAGTGTTACCTCTTCAGAGTTCTTCTCTGACTATCCTTGCAAATATATTTCCCCCACAATTCTCCCTCTCATATCTCTCTTTTATGAATTGTTTTATTTTCTTAATTTATTGTATTTTTTTGTTGCTTATTCTTTCCATAAAACTCACTCTTTCCCCCTTACCTCCCCACAATGCTTGGGATACAAGTTACATGATGAAAGGGACTTGCTCTTGGGTAGCAAAGAGTTCGTCCAAGAGGCCATGCGGGAGCTGCCCACGTGACCGCCCAGCCTTCAAGGACAAGGAAGGTCTGTCAAAGTAAAGAGATGAGCAGCGAGAAGGCACAGTGATGTGAACTAGAAACAGAGGGGAAAGACTTCAGGAGAAGGTTCTCCAAGCTTTTGAGGGAAGACATAGCTGTGGCATCACATTTCTCTCTGTTCTCTTCCCTTTGACCCTGGTGTAAGAGGCCCCTGCCCTGGGCTTTTCCTTTAGAGGTCACTCTTGGGTCCTCCTTTGACTATGACTCTTCCCATGTCTGTTGGAAGAATAAAGCATACCCATCTTCAGGCTATCTTCTTCCTTCTAGACTGCATTCTGGAGTGGTTGGACCTTATTTTTTTTTTTTGTCCAAACAGCCTGAGCCTGCTTCCTCTTGGGTTTGTGTAAGCTTCTTCCCCAAGTTCATTTCAACAAGGTAGACAGTGCCGCTGGGGCATGCACATTAGGTGAATTGACTGGCCAGGAGATGGATGTTTGCAGGAGGGGTGGGTTGAACTGGGGAGTGCACGCTATGGTGTCCAATTGCATGCATCTTGGGTCTTTCTGGTGCGGACTAGAGTAATTTGGAAAGAGGAGAGTTGTCATCAGCAAATGGGTCATAGGGCTTTGTTTGTCTACCACATCCTAAGGGCACTCTGAGAACTAAGTTCTATCTTGGACTGCCATGTCGTTGCACAACTCTCTTCGCCTAAGGAAGGAGGAAGGACCACATTTAATAGTCTATTTCCTTGATTTGTTACTGTTAGAATGCTCAGCCTTTGAAAGTGTTAGAGGAAGCTCTGCTCCAAGCCTTAGTATATGGCCTGACTTCCAGTCATTGTAAATAGTCAGCATTTACTCAATCCTTACTGTGATGGTGATCAGACCTCTAAGAGCTATCCATGTATTAACTCGTTTAGTCTTCATAACGACAGAGGCCAGGTAAATCGTATTGAATGTTTACAGGGTAAGAAGAGACCTAAAAGAGAGTCCCAGCATTTCTTTGTTCTAGTTTTTACTTTAAGTCAGAATTTGCCACAAGCCGACCTGTTTATTCCCCCTTTTCATGTGACGACAGAGATAAATTTTTCCTGCTTTCTCTATGATAAGAGTGTCTGAGTTGGCTTTAGCATTTTTTTTTCCTAGTGGCCAACCAAATCTGCTTCAGTGCGCAGGAATTCCTAGAAACTGCATGTTTAGAATGTTTGGGAACTGAATAGTGACCCCTAAGGGCACCTACATCCTAATACCTGGAATGTGTGACTATATTACCTTACACAGCAGAAGGGATTTGAAGATGTGACTAAGAATGTTGATATGAGATTATACTCAATTATTCAGGTAGGCAGAATTTAATCAACTGGTCTTTATAAGAGGGTGGCAGGAGAAGAAGAGTTAGAAAAGGAGATTTGATGATGGATGCAGAAGTTAGAGTGATGCCACCACTGGCTGAGGTTACCTGGCAAGGACTGGGGTGCCTCTGGAAGCTGGAAAAGCAAGGGGATGGCTCAGTTCTTAGAGCCTCTAAAAGGAAGGCAGTTCTGCTTGACACTTTGATTTTAGCCCAGTGACATGACCTCCACAAAGAAAAGAAATTTGTGTTGCTGTAACCCACATAGTTTGTGGTAATTTGTTACAGCAAGAACAGAAAATCAACACACTAGATTTCTTATTTTGTTCAGTTGTACTGAGATAAACTTTATAGAATAAACCCCCTGGAGTAGAAGACAAAACAGGTTCCAGTTTCCAGGTTCCAGGTTCCAGTTTCAACATTACTAAAAACTAAGCAAGTAAACTTGGACAAGTCATTTAATGTCACACATAAAATATGCCAGCACAACCCTCCTCGGAAGAGAGTTGGGACAGTCACACATCTGAATAAATTAGGGTGCTTTATGAATTGTATCCCACAAATTATTATTATTATTTTCAAGGTGGCTTCTTTTTGTTTGTTTGTTTTTTATTAAATCATGACTGTGTACATTGGTGCATTTATGGGGTTAGTGTACTGATTTGATATACAATGTGAAATGCTTACCTATCTTATTGCCTCATTTTTCCCAGCCACTTGCATGTGTTTTTCCAATTCCTCTGAAAATAATCAGTAGATAAAACCCCCAGGTTAAAAATAATATATTTTAATTGTTTTATTATTTCTATATAAATGATATATGCATATTGTAAACATGAAACTTTCGAGCAACTCTGAACTATATGACTATAATAAAAACTACCACAAATCATAGCACTTAGATTCAATCACAACCATTTCAGTAAATATCCCTCTAAATATTTCATTCCTGCACAGGGACATATATCTACAGATATTCTTGCTTTTATACTCTTAGTATCCATGGTGTTAAGTATTATTTTCATTCAGTATTATCTTTAAGACACTTTTGTGCCTTAACAAGTGGTATTTTTAATTTATGTGTACTGTCATCCACTATTTTCTTCATTACCATGGTTTTCTTAACCAGCCTCCTGCAGATGAACAGTTAGTCTTCTGGTGTTATAAACACACCATGATTAAGTCCACCGCATGCATTTTCAATTCCTGTAATTTCATAGGGCTTTTGGTCAGTATGCATACTAAGGCCAGGGAAGTTGTTCAAATACAGAAACTTTCTACCACATTGCCCACCATCAACCAATTTGTACTGGTCAGGAGGGGCAAATCAGTGCCCAGGTCACAGCCTTCTTGACTGTCCAGGCCTCTTTCCTAGGACCCCAGAGACCTTCACAGCCTGGAGGCAAAGATCAAGTGCGACATAGCAGAGTCCCTCCAGAGTTCTGTGGTAGATCACTCCTGTTCTGTTCACCCCTGCAACACTTTTGAGTGTCTGATTATATAACCTCTGCTCTATGACCTCAATGTCAGACAGAGAGGTAGGCATTTTACTCATTTTCATACACATTACAAAAGTTCTCTCTAAAAAAATTGTCACACTTGGGATAATTATTTAATTACAATTTCACCAATTTTGAATATTGTCAATCTTTAATATTTGTGAATCTTATTTGGGAAAATATAACTCATTTTTGTTTTATTTGCGTTAGTTTGATAATTGATAAAATGAACATCTTTTTCTATGTTTATTGGTCATTTATGTTACTTTTGAAAATTTGTGCCCCCACGTGAGAATACAAATGTTTAGGTTGCTTTGTTTTCATTTCTAAGGTCAAATTCAAATCGTAGTTGAGCCCTTCACGGGTGGGGGTGGTGCTGAACACCCTCACATTGTGTACATTAGGTGAGATCCCGCCCACCAGGGGGCGTGCTGAACACCCTCACATTGTGCACATTAGGTGAGATCTCATCAATCCCCATCACTCTTCCCATTTCCCCTCCCTCTCATTGGAATGGACTTGTGTTTTTCTTTTATGTGTGGGTGTGTAGTTGTTTATATAATGGTTTAATATTAATATCCAGCCAGCCACATACAACTAAGCTGGCGGGTTCGAATCCAGCCAGGGCCTGCTAAACAATCACTTGAGCCCAGGAGTTGGAGGTTGCTGTGATGCCACAGCACTCTACCTAGGGCGACAGCTTGAGGCTCTGTCTCAAAAAAATAAATAAATATTAATATCCAGTACATTGGATAGTTATTTTTAAAAATAACTTTCTGCCAGTTGTTTGCCCTTTTTTCATTGGCCTGTACAGAAGTTTAATTTTTTTTTTGAGTCTGGTTTATTTAGGTGTATAATTCAGAGCTTAATTGATCTGTAATTTATATACCATACCATTGACCATTTAGCACATTCATGGATTTGTATACTCATCACCACAGTCTAATTTTAGGACACTTTCATCTCTCCAGAATAAATTCCTATGCTCATCAGCAGTTATTCAGGCATTCCCTATTACTTTCCCCTTTTTGATATGGAATAATGCTGTGGAATATTCACATACAAGTTTTTGTGTGTACATATATTTCCATTTATTTTGAGTAAATAACCAGAAGTGGAATTGCTGAGTCATCTTGGAATTGTGTTTAGCATTTGAGGAAATGCCAGACTGTTTTCCACAGCGGTGGCTGCACCATTTTAAATTAAGACACAGCAAAGTATGAGGGTTCTGGTTTCTCCACATCTTCAACAATAGCTATTATTTTCTGTTTTCTGATTTCAGCCATTCTCATGTGTGTAAAGTGCTATCTCACTGTGGTTTTGTTTTGCATTTTCCTGACATCTAATGATGGTGATGATCTTTTTATCTGATTATCTATTTGTGTATCCCTGGAGAAATGTCTACATCATATACTTTCTCCATTTTTAAAAATCCGGTTGTTTATCTCATTATCATTGAGTTGTAAGCTTTTCTTATGTACTCAGGTTACAGTCCATTACCAGATAAACAATTTGCAAATATTTTCTCTCATTCCTTGGGTATCGTTTCCAAATTCTAAGTGGAGTCATTTGCAACACAGAAGTTTTAATTTTGATGACGTCTAAATTGTATATTTTTTATAAACAGGATAAAGTCATCTACCAGGTGTAATTGACATGTAGTAACATTCCCTTTTTGTAGTGTGACGTTTTAAAAATACATATTGTCATGTATTCCCCACAATAACCAAGAAGTAGAAGAGTTCCACCATCCCTCACAATTTTCTGGACTGCCACTGATACATTTTCTATCCCTACATTTTTGCTTTATACATAGATAAAATCATAGCCAATGACACACTAGATCTGTTTTTAGTTTTAGTGAATGAAAGTGTACCAAGTAATTCTTTATATTCAAACATTCATTTTTTTTTTTATTACCAGTGTCACGATTCCAGCTTTTTATCTGTGCTCATGATTTTAAGATTTCTCCTTCACTTGATTTTAGGTTTGGTTACTTTATACCCATATATAGACTCTCAAAATATTAGCGTTCTTCTCAGGTATGCAAATATCCTAGAAGTAACATCCTGAGTCAAATTTGCAAAAGGTTGATGCAAAATAATTTAATAAAGATGAAGAAATTACAAATTTCTTCAAATTTAAATTTAATTTTAATTTATTATCAAATTTAATAAAGATGAAGAAATTACAAATGCGTGAGGGTGGTAGTTTTCTATTTTTTTAAAATAGGAGAATATATTCTTCAAATAAAACCTCACATACATAGAAGCTAAAAATATAAATACATAAAAGCTGAATTTCCCATTGGAATCTGACAGCTTTCCTCATTCCTTCAGAGAGCAGCTGAGTTTCAAGGGCAGGCCCATGAGCTATTCTGTGCCCTCTGGTCTTCTAGGAGCCACTTTAAGACCCTTGTCATCGCTGGAATCAGCCTCAGCCTGAGGCAGAGGGAGAAACTTGAGAAGCAATTAGACGAATTTCAGGGTTCTGATTTTAGACGGTGGTTTTCCTACTTTGCTCTTGGCTGCTCTGACTTCACGAGAGGAAACCAGACAACTGTCTTCCCACATGGGAAGGGCTGCTGTGTAGCAGTCATAAGATTAGTTCAGAATCACTCATCTCAGAGATCTAGACCGAGCGGGAAGAGTATTCTACATACACGACCAACTGTGGAGGAGATTGTTTTTGAAATTGTTTGAGGTGGATTTTCCTGCCGGGTCTGAAAGACAATCCCCACCCTACCATCACTTTCTGCATGGGTGACACCTGTATGCACAGGGCCCTTCTGTGTTTGATGTCCCCTGACCCTGACCCAGCCTCACCCTCTACCTTGGCCCTCCTCACTCTCTGTGCCAGGGCCACAGAGGTGAGTGTCAGAATGGTCAGTGAAGGGGAATCCCTAAAGGAAATTTGTTCGTAAACTAAATTTTCTATTCCAACCTTACAAAAAGTAGTAACCCCCAAGCCACAGTTTCTAATGTGGTGTAATTATGAAAGTGGCACACAGTTGCTTAATGTCAGGCCTCTTTTCTATGATATGAAAAATCTTTGCAAAAGAACAAAAAGAAACCTTGTAGGAGTGGTGACATGTATGCTTGTTATTTCAATGTGTGCAGAGGCAATGACGGTGACAGTTTCCAGTGATAGTTTCCCAGCATCTTTGCCTTCCTTCACACATTGCCCTTCTTGTTTTCACCTGGGACATAAAGCTGCCTGCCTCTCCTGCCGACCTCCGGGGGGGCCACTCCTTTATCCTCCCTGCACACCTTATCCTCCTGGATTCACACATGTGCAGTGTTGCCCTATCAGAATTTGACGACATCTGCCGGCCGATGCAAGGATGCTCCAACCTGGTTCTTTAAAAGGCTGCACATGGTAATGCATTTGGGGAAGGAATCTGAGGACTCACTCGAAATAGCAAATGTCCCATGCCCTGAGTTAAGTTCAATATGACTCTACGGAACTGATCATTTTATATCTACTCTGAATTTTGATTTTATTTTATTATTTGGTGTTACGTGTTTTTATTTTCACCCCCTTCATGTTAACAAGAGCTTGGTTGTTTCAATTTGGCATAACCTCTGTAGTTTTGCTAACGCAGTGTAACATGATCGATCAGCTGACATGACTGTGACCAGTCCCTGTGGGTCAGGAGTCCAGGCACAATGGAGTTGGGTCCGCTGCCCCGTTCTGTCCTCCCAGGCTGCAGGAGAGGTGCTGGTAAGGCTGTGCTGTCATCTAAAGCCTCACCAGTTTCCTAGCTCGGGTTGCTGGCAGAATTAATTTCCGAGTGGCTGTCTGAGTGAGGGCTCACGTATTTTGCAAATGGAGACCAACCCCAGATCTAGAGCTTCCCACAGTTCTTAGACATATGGGCTTCCTCAAAATGGTCACTGTCATTGTTAAGTCAGCCAGGACTGGCTCCTAACTCCGCAGGGCCTGGGGACACTTTAAAGTCTTCCCTAAAGTTGGGCCGATCTGGGATAAATCACTATTTATTCACTCAAAATCGACTAATTTGGGATCATAATTACATGGGCAAAATGCTTCTATCTTTGCCATATTCCATTGATTAAAAGCAAGTTACACAGTTCCCTTCCACATTCAGGGGTAGGTTTTATAAAAGGCTTGAACACGAGGACCAGGGGTTGGTGACCACTGGGGTCTCCTTGGGGTCCACACACCAAAGGTGTAAACAAAATTCACAGTGTGGGGAGCAAGAGGAGGACCTCAGATCCGGGTGGTGATATTGGAAGGAGTCAAGGGGGATACTGTAGAAATGAAGCTCTAAGAAAGCCAATGGCAACTCCAGGAAAGTTCGGAAATAGAAACTGCTAAGCTGAAATGATTAGACAGAAAAGCAGGACCTGAATTCTACAGCCCCAGATCATCAGTGGAGAAGGTTACAGAGTATTAATGTGGCCAGTAAGGGCACAGTGAGCAGATGTGCAGAAGGCTACAGCAGCTTTGGAAGCTACCCAGCACATTAGCTACCTTTTTTTATTTTAAAGAATGACAAATATTTTAATTCATAATATATGAAGACATACCACAAGCTGGTATTTTGAAACTGCAGGATGATAAAAAGGAAGATATACATCAATATTAAATACCACGCAAGGCAGGGCACCGTGGGTCACACCTGTAATCCCAACATGCTGGGAGGCCGAGGCAGGTGGATTTTGCTTGAGCTCAGGAGTTCAAAACTAGCCTGAGCAAGAGTGAGACCCCCATCTCTACTAAAAATAGAAAACCTAGAGCGGCATGGTTGTACATGTCTGTAGTCCCAGCTACTCTGAGGCAAGAAGGTCACTTGATCCAAGAGTTTGAAATTGCTGTGAGCTGCAATAATACCATGGCACTCTACACAGGGTGACTGAATGAGACTCTGTCTCAAAAACAAACAAACAAACAAACAAAAAAACCAGGCAAGATGCTGGGAGGTTGAATGCTCAAATAAACAGATCTTATCAGAAAAATCTCTAAAAATGCAGGAGTGACAGAATACTAAATGTATCTAGTAATAAGAAGCCTGAGCTCACTGCCTCTGTCATATTAGCTACTTATAAAGGTTTACATCTGGAAAAAAAATTGTGCCAAGCACTGCCCTAGTCATTCAAACACATTCTGTCATTTCCTTGTGTCCCTGATAGGATAAAATGTGAGAGCCTTGTACTTATAAAATGAAAAGCTCTGTAAAAATGCCAGAGGCTAACTGTTCCCACAGCTGCGGTGGTTGTTAGCTGGATTTCTTAGCTGCCTCTTGCTGCTCTTGTCTTTTGCTTCAAAGCTTCACCTGCCTGGTCTCAGGTGAAGAGACCTGCCCAATGCCATGGTCTTGCAGAAAGGTATGCAGAATAGGTCACTGAATCTCCACTCCTAGGGGATTATTGTTTGTTTTATAGGACAATGAGGGAATGTGTTCATGGAGAGCCTGACGGATTTGTCCTGCAATGAGGCTGGGTGCATTCTACACTCATGATGCCCTCACTTTGGCACCTCAGCACATGAATAAAGTTTGTTCTGGGAAGGGGAAAACTAGGGCCATGAGGTGATTAGAGACTTTGAAATAGTCGTTATGTGGCATTTCGTGATATAATTGATCATATGGGACCCTCTGACAGGGAAGCATGTGGGTTTCTCTATAGGAGGTTGTAGGAAGTTGGGGAAGCAGAATTCAGTGGCGGGAGAGCCTGTCAGGATGGCAGGTTGTCACCATCAGGGATACTTGGCCTGGGTAAGAGGATGGGTCTCTAGGAGAGACCTAGATAAAAAGTACAGTCAGCATCACTGAGTGTTCACTATGAGTCAGGCGCGGGTCTAAGTGCTTCATGCTAATTAAGTCAGGCGCTGGTGTAAGTGCTTCGTACTAATTAAGTCTGTGTTGGTCAGAACTTGCTCAAGTTATATCTATGTCTGTTTTACAGATGAAAATCTGAGCCGCAGAGTGGGAATAACTTGGCCGAGACCAGACAAGAATAAAGTGGCACCTCTGCTTCCATGTTCCAGTGGTCCTCTCCCTGCAAGCTCCGTCTCATACCTCCCACTTCCTCCGTGAGTGGTGGCCCAGTCTGGCCGTGGAGCGGGGAGAGGTTGGGACGGGAGGGCAGCTGCCATTCCGAGAGCTGGAGCGGGATGTGCGTCTGGGCTGACTTCGTGCTGAGTGCCTGGACTCTGGCTGAAGGTGGATTCACTGGATCCTAAATGTAGGGGCAGGGCTGAGCCTGTGGGAGGACTCTGGCTGTGAGCACAGGAGGGCAGCCTGCCAGGCAAGGCAGCTAACTTAATAAGCTCTTCCCGGTCTTGACCTGTTTGGGGTGTGAGGAATCCACAGGGGAGCCTCTGGAATTGCTCCCAGCTGAGCAATGCTGCTGGCTGTTCTGCCTACATTTGGTTCCCAGGATAATTTTAACCCCACAGTGACCAAAGAATTCCTTTAACTATAGATTGCGTCAAATATTTCATGTCAAAACAGGATTGAATGTGCAATAGGAATAATGATTTTAAATTTTAAAAAGTACTTTGAAATACCTCTTGTTAGACATGAATAAGATGACTTTCCTCAGTTTACTCCCATTCATAATATTAAGCCATGGAGTGTAATGTCCTCGGAGAGGAATGGGTGGGCTGCTGAGAACACAGGGTGGCAGAGAAAAAGGAAAATATGGAGGAGTAGCAGTCCGTATTAGCCAGAAAATTAATATCAAAATCCCTTTTCTTTAAGGGGAAAGAGCAAGGAAGATTAGGATGAAAGGTGACATTCTGGAGTCTTGTCTTCCTCACTGGATGAGGAAAACAAGTCACCAACCTCAGGCAGCTACAGGAGTTAACAGAGTGGCTTTTGTCCCACCTAACAGTTGCAACGTTGGATAGTGGATACCTCCTAGCTCATCCCTTAATAAAACACAAACGATGGACAAACGATCATCCAGAGAGGGGACCAAGATGTCGCTCCCTCTTCCGGTGCTGTGGTAGCTGAGGGTGCTGCAGCAATTCCTGTACAATACCACAGGGGCCGCAGAGGATGCTGAGTTAAGAGCTAGAGGGTCTGATGTGCAGGTGGAGGGGCATCGCTGAGTGCACCTTCTGGGCCAAGACCCAAATAGGGATGTGGCTGAGACTAAGGGGTTCTGTAGTATCAGTGGGAACAAGGGGGAGTCGGTCAGCAGTGATGCCAGGAAGCCATTCAGGCACCAGGAGGTGTCAGCATAGTGTCAAGAACTGTCAGGACTCAGGACAGCTCAGAATCATATGAACCAGACACCAAGCCACCTTGTCTTCCTGTTGAATTAAACATCTTGGTGTGCAGGAGGAGTGAGCATCAAATGTCCTATTGCCCATTTGTCCTAAAAGTAGTGTTTTATATGTGAAAGTCTTAGTTTTAACTGACAAATATTATTCTGTATCAGCTTACATGACCATGGGAAATCACAGGCAGCTTAGATCGGTTATAGTAAATTAACAGTGGGAATTCCAAGTGTATGACTTTGGTTTGTTTCATCTTGTTTTTTGATGACTTGTAGCATGTAAAGTAGAACATGATGGGGAAAGAGGCAGGTTACATGTGGATGCTTGACAAGCTCCTCCAATTTTCATTGTGTCTCCAAATTCGTGGTTTTAACCAGTGATTCCTGGAGAAGACAACTAAGTGCTGAGCAGGACAGTTGAGGAATCAGTATCATCACAGGAAAGGCTCATCACAGCAGTGGCAACAAAGTTTAGAGAGACGAGGGACACAAAGTGTTTGCCACTGTCCTGGTCTTCGTGGAGTTCGGGGGACCCAGCACATAAGCATCAGGGTAGTGGCTTTGGGGCCAGTGAATGGTGCAAAGAAGGATAAAGACAGCAGCCTTTCGACAGAACCTAGTCTGTGCTCACAGTTTGGCATGCGTTGTCAGTTAACCCTCCCAGCACCGAGGGAAAGTGAGTATCCTGAGCTTATGGAAAAGAAGGTTAAAGCTTGACAAAATTAAGCATCTTGCCCAAGTTCCAAAATTCCTAAGTGCAGACCATGGATTGGAATCCAAGTCTTCAAAATTTCTGTTTTCTGCTCTTGTCATTGCACTGCAATGGAAAGTTTAGCCGATTGGACTGTACTTTTTTTGTTTTCATTTTTAAATCCAGCCAAAGCCTCTTCTAATTGCCATGCCAGCTATCTCTGAGAAGCCAGGATATTGGGCAGGAGGAGTAAGGTCGAGGAATTATCTCAGAGAAGGCGAATTGGATAGTGTCCACATGATGTGATTATATAAGGCTGCTTCTAAACCTAGTACCAATAATTTAAAGGCATGTATTTTATTTTAATTTAAGCCATTTAAATTTCATTAAATTCACTCTAATCAAATTCAGTTCAGTTCAATTAACAAGACTTCCCTGTAAGAGGCTTTAGTTTAGGTTCTAGAGAAATCTTGAGATTTCTTTACAGCTAGATCAGTCCTGTACTATCCCCAAGGAACTCATAGTCAGATGCAGGAATGACAGGCATATTTCAGTGTATATTCATAATTATATACTCTTCATAGACAGTTTCTCAGAATATTCTTCTAAAATTCTGTATTAATTCATTAACAACTATCTCCCAAATAAGTTCCTGGCATATAAGTATTTTAAAAGTGCTTCGTTCACTATTTATTTCCACAATCACATATACAGTGGAACCTCCATAGTTGACCACCTCTCTAACCTGACCACTTCTTTAAGTTGACCTAATTTTCATAGATGGGACAGGCACTGTATGTACAAGTAGGCCTAGCTCCTTATGTTGACCACCACCGCATATTGACCAGTTTGTTACAGTTCCTTGAGTGGTCAACTTACAGAAGTTTTACTGTATTTGCAAGCATTAAAGATGATTCAATAATGTAAAAGAGCACTTATCCATATTTCTATTCAGAAGTAGTTTGTCTAAGAAAACATGTTGTTATCAAAATCTTTAAATCAAAGCAACTTCCAATATGACTTGTTAAAAATAATTATGCTATTTAACTGAAGGAGAAAATTATAAAGCTATTATAAACTAGAACACTTTTCAGTCAGAGAAAGAATTTTCCAGTATTCAAAACTAGTTTACTTTCTACTTCTCCGTGTTATTTGGAGGTGCTGATTTGTGATTATTTAAAATGCTTTCTTACAAGTATTTTACAAATAACTGCCTACAGTTATAAAAATAAAACTCTTAGATAAAAATGACTTGTAATCCATGATGGTGGAAAACTTAAAAAATGTATTTTAGCTAGATTGCATTTTGAAATTTCATATAATTCTTATGTTAAGACCAAATACAGTTGATTTTAGAATTATGTAACAGAAATTTCAATTTATAGTTAAATCATTGGGAAAAAACAGATTTAAAAATCATTGACATGCTAAATACAAAATCACTTATCATATCCACAGTTGATGAACTTACTTGAGATAATTTATAGTTGAGGTTTATAATAAGTTTCTACAGCAGAAAAGTTATGAAGGACAGTACTGCTCACAGTGGCCTTTTCAGCAAAGAGGTATCTAAATTACTTCTCATCACCATGATCAGCTTAGACAGTTTAAGTTTCCTGAGATTGAGGCATATGAAGCTTTGTGGCATCACACCTAACACTGCCTCTTCTGTATCACAAGAATAAAAAGAAAATTGATATCACCATTGTTTTCTGAGACAATCTTTTCTGTGGTCATTTCCATGGCAATTTTACTAAAACCTAAACAGAAATTCAATCTATTAAAAACCTATCCTTTTTCATCTCCTAATTTTCAATTTAATTGGAACTTTAACCCAGTAATCTGAGAATAGGAAAAATTAAAAACTTTTAAAACAAAACTCTTAAGTACAAAGTGTTGACATTAATGTGCACGTCATATTTTTGCTGTCTTTGGTCCCTGGGGAGCTGGTTCTGGTCATCCAGGGTGTCTCTGGGGAGCTCACCCAGAACACAGGATTCAAACTTCCACGCTGGTCAGGAACAATCTCTATTGCACGCAGATCCTCTTAAAGGTCAATATTTTTATGAACCCTGTAATATGGAATTAGACTATTTTTATCCTCATCTTACTTACATATACATGAGCATAAAAGAAGTTATAAACTTCTTATGCTTTTCATTCATACCACTCTGAAATCAAAATATGTTTACAAACTAAAATGAAACTAATGACAAAAGCACAGATAATTTAAAATTGTCAAGAGTGATTCATTTTGCTGAAACGACATCTCTGCTTGCATTAGGGCTGTGTCATGGACTAGCCTTCTCATTTTCACGTGCCTGTTCAAGTCTCTTGGACTGAAGTCACTGTTCTCCCCACTGTCTGTGCTCCCTGTTCAAGTCTCTTGGACTGAAGTCACTGTTCTCCCCACTCTGTGCTCCCTAGGAACCATCAGCCCTGCAGTCCACAGCGACCCCATTTGGAGTCCACGTGGCAGGAAGGCCTCATCGCCTGCTAAAGCTGCCTCTGTTCTTTCTCATTAGCCTGAGGCCATTAAAGAAGCACTACTTGACTGGTGACAACTCATTTATAAATATAATTACAAACTTGGACTCTGGAACTGTGAGAAAGGGTTTGGAAATGAGGCAATCATACCAATAATTCATAATATGCTATTTTTAATTTTTTTAATGTGAA
The DNA here is from genome assembly GCA_963574655.1 of Perodicticus potto. Lineage (NCBI taxonomy): Eukaryota > Metazoa > Chordata > Mammalia > Primates > Lorisidae > Perodicticus > Perodicticus potto. Next base: position 26,929 of record CAUYRH010050840.1, on the reverse strand, counting down.
GCAATGATGTTAAAAAATTTAAAGAATCTGATAGGGAAATGAAAGACCTCTAAAAACGTGTCCTGGAACTTCCGTTTAGAAAAACAATCCTAAAATAACTATGGTAGAGAGGTATTTGCACCCTTCATAGTTTCTATCCTTCTTCAGTTTGACTTTGGAGGAAGGAGAAAATAAAATCTGGAAGTTGGTCATCTGGTCTCCCTGGGAGACCAATGTTCTCCTATAGGGTAACATCTGGCATCATTTATAAGTTCCAGACACTCACACGCTGCTGGAAGATTCACACCTTAAAGTCGGCCGTCTTGATCTACAATGAACTTTTATCAGGTCATGAGTAGAATTAAGAAATAGGCACTTCGCATATTTTGGTCACTCCTGCCTTGGCCACTTAAGCCTGCCGGTGACCATGGTACCATCAGATTAGGGACAAGGTATAGCTTAGTCCTTGAGAGCTCTGGGTTCCACTTTGACCCCGCCACTTTAGACCTAGATGAACTTGAACAAGGGATTGAACCTGTATGAGCATTGGGTTGCTCTGCTGTTAAATGGGAGTAGTATTAAAAAGTAGCACTTACCTTATAAGGTTGTAGGGATGAACTAAGTAAACCTAAAGCAGAGAAAGTTCTTGACATGTTCCTCAGCACAGAGCAAGTGCTTAGTAAATTGAGCCACTACTATTTACATTAATACAAAATTTGATATTATTATATAGGCATGGGAAAGGCTACTCTAGAAAAGTGATTCTCAACTGTGTCGGCTGATGAGATGAAGGTTCTGATGTACCTGGTACATATCATGAGATGGCAGTGACATTGGCATTTTACCAAGCTCCCAGGTGGTTCCAACAAGCAGCCAAGGTTGAGAATCTATTGCTGTTCTAAAACAAGTAGGAATGGTCTGGTTCCATGAATACTAGAGATTGGATCTTCACTCCTAATCTGGGGTTGATAATTGGCATCCTTGGGCACCAAGGCACTAAAGTGCTTTAGGCATTTCCCACCCAGTTTCCTTTTCATGTAGATTGAAGGCAAGATTTCAAATGAGCCTAAAGATTTAAAGTTTAGATCCAAGAAGAGAGGAAAAGCTCTACGTCCCAGCTGCTTTGGAAAACAAAACGTCAAATCAATGAAGCAGTTATTTTGAAACTGTTCATGTAAAAAGGAGCAAACATGAATAAAAGTGTATTACTTTTTTCAAAAAACTTTTTTTGTTTGTTGATATTCATAAATATACCAAGATGATTGATATCTGGAAACATAAAACTCAGAATTTTAACTACATGGCAGTTAGGAGATGGAAAGTGTGTACATTACCACAATTTACTATCAACTACTTTCTATCACTTAACTAAGAAAAACAAGAATTTTGAGAACATCTTCTATGGCACCCCTGCTACTCAGATGTGTAAAGGTGAATCTTGTATCAGGAGACCCCTGGCAGGAAAGTCTCCATGTACTTTATCTGCTGGAAGGTTTCCAGGGAGGGCAAGTTGAAGATCACATCTGTGTTGGCATTTCATTCTAATTTGTGAGGATTCATTTTAGGTCCTTGGCTATCCATTCACAACCACCCCCTAGTAAGTAGGCTTTAGTACCTGAAGGAAAACATCAGTGACCATTATGCGTAAAGAATGGCATAATAAATAAATAACAATAAATGCATAATAAATAGCATAATAAATGGCAGGGAGGTGTAAAATCCATGGCTAACAGAGCACTTTCATGGAAACCATGAACATTAAAACACAGCACTCACCTTATAAGGCCACAGAGAGGACGTAAATGATCTAAAACAGAGAAATTTCTGGCCACCTCCTCCAGTAATGAAAAACAGCATTTATTAGTCTTTACAATAAGCCTGTAGATGAAATACTTTTATTCCAGTTTTATAGAAAAGGAAACTGATGCGTAGAGGATAAAGGGATTTGTTCAATGGTATCTATCTAGTAAGTGTTTGAGCAAGGTCTCCATCTCCACAACTGATTCCGTGTCTCTCTGCTGTGCCAGGTTCACTGGTTTAGTGGGAACTGTGAATAACCCTTGAACTGCAGCTCTCAGAACACTGCAGTGTTCGCTACAGGAGTACTTAATTCTTGCATGTCTAAGATCTATTCTTTCTCTTCTCTCTCCTGTCTGTTATCTTCTTCCTCTCCCGACTTCCTCCACCTCCCTGTATTTCTTTTCCGGCTTTCTTTACTCCCTTTCTCTTGTTTTCTTCTAACTTTGTTCTCTAAAGAATCTGGTCACTTCATAGAGTTACAGACTCTTTTCTTTCCCCAATAGATCCATAATTCTTTTTGAACACCACTTTATTTTTCCCAAGAGACAATTGTTCTTTCTCTGAGGGAGAAAAGAGTTCTAGCTTCCCCCCGGGGCTCCTTGGCTGGACACAAACTCTCCTCTGGGTTCATGCAGGTTTCCTCTCACAGAACACTGGATCCAGATTCCCATCTATTGCTGCACCTAACGGGAAATACTATTCACCACCTTGAGCCTCTGCCTACTTTTTACAGTTGGCTTTTGGCACCAAAAGTTTTGTGTGTGTCAGGCTCAACCTATTAGAACATCGCCCTGGAGCATGCTTTGGATTTATGCTTGAAGGTTTTGTGTCCTGGGATGAGTCTGCTTTAGCCTTTCAACCAAAGCCTGCTCCTTCTTCTGGGCCCTTCCTGCCTTCCACCCAGGGCTCCATAGTTGAGCCCAAACCCTTTTATGATAGGGTATGGTTTCTCTCGCCTTCAGGGAACCTACATCCTGATCAAGGAAGCTTTTATGAAGAATTTAGAATACCCAGACTTTGTAATTGGTGAGTCTTAAAATCTGGATATGTTAAGCCATGGAATGAGTTTAATTATTTTAAGAATTGAGTATTATTTTTCCTATGGAAATCATGTTTTTGATCTCAACTTTTAGATTAAGAAAGTAACTACTATTTTCTATAAAACTCTCAATTTCATGCTAATTTTGTTTTGTTTTTTTTTTTAGAGAACTTGTTTTACCAGATGGTAAGGTTGTGATAATAATCAGTTGAACTGGGCCAGAATTTAATTCTGATATTACTCATATGGAAGATTATTTTTGTTTATGAATAATTTAAACCAATTTTTGCTTGGCTACATTCGGTAAAGAAACCAGCTGAGTATATATTGCTCGTCTCTTCTTCCTTTGTGTCAGTCACTGTGTGCTTTTCCATTTAAATTAGTATATTACGTGTTATTAGATGCATGTCATAGAAATGCCTTACATCGATATTACGGGTCCCCAAAGCTGAAATTTGAACTAGATAATGTCAAATCTGGTTTCAAAATTCTGTCTATTCTACTTCTGAGTTTTGCTGTATTTTCTATAAGTCATTACTCAGTGGTCTGAAGAGAGTCACTTCCTTTTCCTGGCCTCATTGTTCTCACCTGTAACAAACTGGATTTTAATTAGATGATGGCCAATGGCCTTTTCAGTTCCAACATCTTTTTCATGTTAGTTGCAAATTACCAATCTTATATAAAACTTGTAAAGCCCAATGATGCAGTGTAAAAAAATCTCAGATCATTTTGGACGTTACGAAAAAGGATCACAATATAAAACTATTTGCCTACTTAGGTAAATAATAGTTTCTGTAGGCCAAACAAGGGTGTAGTTTGTTCTTTCACTCTCCCTCCCCTGCTTCTCTTTGCTTCCCATCCTTCCCTTTCTTCTTTCTTTTTTCATTCTTCTTCTTTTCATTTTTCTTGCTTCCTTAAATAGTGGTTCATGTGATTAAAATCTTATAATGGCAAAGACTTCATGCAATTTTAGGTCAATTAGTTCCTTTTCAAACGAAGTTGCCTTTTTAGGGCATATGTTCAATCATTTCAATATATCCCCAAAACTTTGAAACAGGATTCAAACCCATTCACACTTGAAAGCCTTTTTATATATTGTTATTTTATTTCCACCAGACATTTCTATGATTTGTGGAAGGTCCTGATCACAGTAAAGGGAGGGAAGCCTAGGAGGAAATTCTTGCTATCTCTGCCTGTGTCTGACTCACCGGCCTTATCTTGAATCCGAATACCTGCATTTCATTAAAGTAATGAGCCATGCCTTTGTATATTCCTAGTGGTTTAACGTTTAGGAGATTTAGATGCCTGGATCACTTAGAGAGAGTGATACGATCTTGGGAGCTATCAGGGTTTCCCAGAACTCTTTCAATTTTCAAGAGTTCTTAATTTGAAGAGGCAGTTCTCTAATGCCTTAACACATTCTCACGACCCTGCCATCTGCTTGCATTAACAGAAGGGGAATTGCTCACTGTGCTTCTCCTTTCCCCAGATGGGCAGTGGACATCAAGACCGTGCCCATCACCCAGAAGTCATATGATCTGACTTCCCTCCACGTCCTCCTTCAGACTCTACGGAACACCTCCATGCAGGGCCACGGAGCACACGTTTATGTTTCTTCTACTGCAGGTATTTAACGATGCCAAGTGAACTCACACTTTCCACATTTATCCAAACAGTGCTTACTGTCAAGTGTGGAGATCTGCCTTTCAATAAAGATAAATATTTTTGATAAAAATATCGGACAGTCCTTTCTGTCCTCTCAGAGCCTGGTGTATCTAGGACTCAATGATATTATGGTCCCTTTAATGACCTGCCTTTCCTATAAGACACAGATCTTACTGAGGGCATTAGCTTTGTCATATTCATCTTTCTCCTGCAGTTCTTACTTCAGTTCCTGAGGCTGATTCACTGACTCCCTGGCAGTTCTCGTTTCATCAGCCCTGGTGAGGGAATACACTTAGTTCTCTTTTCTATAAGGGAGGCTTACCTCAGTAGAATTAATTATCTCAGTGCAATTAACCCCACATTTTCTACTATACTTAATTTTGCTTTTTATTTACACTGCATCATTTATTCATGCAACACATGCCATAAAAGGGAAGGATACACTAGAGGAAATGAAACTGAACCTGGGACTCAATATGTTGGTAAAACTGGCCAAATTTTCATTTGTGTAGGAGAGATGGAAGAAAATATTGGATATGAAAACTCGGGGAGGAAGATGGGGCAGAAAGGAGAATATGGCTTTGGAAATGAGCTTGGTAGAAGCAAAAGGAAACCATTCTGCATAATTGGCATTAGAGCATAAGTTGGAAGAGAATGGAAATAAAAATAGGCAGGCAGATTCAGGTCTGATTTTGAAGGGCCTTGAGTGAGCCAGAAACACTTAAAACTGATAAAGGACAACTATAAACTTCAGGCTTCTCTGACAAACTTTTACATTTGGATTGTACTCGTTGACATTTAAAGTGCTTTAATAGACGTTATCTATTTTTATCTTTCTAATTATCTTATAAAGTAGAAAATGTAGTTTTACCAATCTGAAGACTGAACTTCAATTTGATGTCAAGTTGTACTTTCCTACAGGCACCTATTCTTTTCTTGCTCTTAGAACTAGAATCTTCTGGAACAGGCTGTGCAGGTATGAATATTTGCTCCGTAAATTTTATATAGCTATTTCAAGATGTCCACTGCAAAATATATATATATATATATATATATATATATATATATATATATATATATAAAATAGGGATAAACAGTCAGACAATATCATACTAGGCTTGCTTTTATCTTCCATTCCAAATCTAATTGTTAACCAAGGCTCTGCCTATGATAACCCATCAGGAACAGGGGACTGGGTTTTTATGAAGCCCTTTCAGGCACCAAGTGGGGCTTCATTGCTGATGCCTTGAATCATACCCATTTGGTCAGCTAGACACTGAATTATCATAGTGCAACTAGGGTAGCATCAGATATAATTCCTGCACTCAAGAGACTGACAGTCTATAATAGGAGACTACATTTTGGTGTAATTTCTAGTAAAGAGTACTAAGTTACTCAAGTACTGGCATTAGTCAGAGAAATTATAAACAAACAACACACTTTTCTTCTCAGAGCAGAAAAGCAAAAGAAGCAAGGCCTTATATTTTAATATGTTTCTTTGAATCCAAAATTATACATATACACACACTGACATACCACACCATACAAATATGGGTTCAAAACACAGAATAGCTATGCAGAACATTCTTGAACTCAATGAAATCCACCATTGCCAGAAAGGAAAATTAAAAACTGTTAGCTCTGAATAAATATAATAGCTTGCATATATATTTATATGTGTATATATGGATACCTGTTGTCATGGCTAATATTTTATACATGTATAGGTACAATAACGCACAGATACAGATGCACTATGCATATTAATACTTGGACTATAGAAATTTCTCACTTTAAATAATAAAAAAATTTCTAAAATTCGTATAACCTACTGTCAACTAAGTAAATAATAGGTCCACATTTAAAATACTTTTCTTTTAGGAAAGTCAGAGGATATTTTGATGTTTTAAATAGCTACTCAAATAACTATAGGAATATTTAAGGCTGAAGTTTGCTTGGCCAGACTTTTGAATGTGTTTAGGAGGAATAATATTATATGCTCCATTCTTCCTAATAGTTAAGATCCATAAAAATGTATCTGCTGCTCTTTCTGCCCATTAGGACAAAAAGTTGATTAGTAGATGAGGATTTGATAAGGGAAGTATTTTGTCTCGAATATTTAACAACAGACAGTATTATGATTGTAACTCAATAATCATTACTTTGTCCATTCCTAAAAATATTTACTGAGCTCAAAGCCAAGAAAACAGAATCAGTGCTAGAGAGGAAGACAAAAATTATTCAGGCAGAGTGTACATTCCAAAAACAACTGTTTTTTCTTATCCCACATGCTCTTCCAGGACTTTTATTTCTCCTCTTAAGCTGTACAAGGCTTTTGTAACTGACCTAACTGTCAATATAGCTTCTGTCTTTCTTGGAACACTTGTTTGGTGAGACCTAAATTGCCTTTCAAGAAGTTCCAGGTTGCCATCTTGTGGGAAGCTCAAACTAACTCCTGTAGAGAGAACATGTGGGGACGCATTGAGAATGTGTGAAGAGAAGAGATGCTGGTTGCCCAGCCAACCCTCAGCTGCCGTCCCCTGCTCTACTCCAGCTACTGTCTACCAATGATTACAGAAGAAGCTCCAGAAGACAGTGTTGTTTAACTGGGAGATTATCAAATTCCTGATTCCCCCAAGTCATGAGACATAAATGGCTATTGTTGTAGTAAATAACTATTTGGGGTTTATTCATTATAGCAATAAGCAGATCCAGTACTGGATAACCACAACCAACCTTTTAAGTATGTTCCGATTTAGCAGGAGACATCAGTCTTAATAATTTCCTTAAGTTCTATAATAAATTTCATTAAAAATGACAATGTAAGAGAGATAATTATACATTCCACAAGAGAAAATCAATTTAAGTACTACATGGATGCAGAAGAAGATTGATCAAGGTCATCCTGAAGCTAACATTGAAAATCTCTTAGGAGGGTGGCCCCTGTGGCTCAAAAGAGTAGGGCACCAGCCCCATATGCCAGAGGTGGCGGGTTCAAACCCAGCCCCGGGCAAAAAAAAAAAAAAAAAAAAAAAAGGAAAAGAAAATCTCTTAGGGGAGCTGTTGGATGAACTGAACCATGACTTAGACAGGAAACTTGGACATGAAAAGTGAGAAAATTCCAAGTAGAATGGACCATGTAACTAATTTTATATATAACAGCATGCACATTTCTCAATTAGAGTAGCCAGTTCAAATCCTATAGGACAAGACTGCCTTTTATGTTATTTTGTCTTATGGCAAAATCAATCCTATGTTTTCACATCGGTCTTGGAGTTCATATATCTTTTATTTGATATGCAGCATTTTGCGAGTTTCTGGGATTTGTGGCATCACTATCTTCATCTGACCACATTGTGAGAGCACCTGCCATGTTCTTCTCCCTCTGTAGGCTTTGGGGCAAAGCGGAGACTGAGACATTGTCTTTGCCCTAATGCCTGAGGCAGAGAGACGTACAGATACACTCACAGGGGCTGTGAAAGAGTCTGGACGGTATGAACCACGAGTTAAGAAAAAACTTGTGGCATGGAGCAGGGAGTGATCAGTCATGCAGAGGAGGTGATAATCTAGCTCAATCATTTGCTGGGTCCAAAGGGAAAGAAAGAATTCCTGGCAAAGGAGACAGGAAGAAAGATATCACCAAATGTAAAACAGTGTGTTTTGGGAAATACAAATAGTTCAGTACAATAGAGGACAATATCTAAATGAGGATCCTGAGAGATAGGACTAAAGAAGGAGGCAGAAGCCAGCTCACTGAGGGGCCCGTGTTCTCTATCACGCTGAAGAGTTTGACTCATCCCCAAAGTGATGAAGTATCTTTGAAGGGTGGTGGCCTGTTGAGCCTATACATTCAAATTGTAATTATTTCTCACGTAACTGTTTTTTGTATGTATGGCTTGTGGGGATAAAACTCATTTTTTGATGAACAGCTATCTCACTTTTGCCTAGGCTAAGATTCTATGATGCATTTCCCCAGTGGGCAGCAGTCACTTTAGTGACTGGAACTAACGGAGGCTGAAAGAAACGCCGCCTTGTAGGAATTAGAGGCAGTCTAGTCACAGTGTTTCCACTCTCTGTTCTTTCTGGAAATGTGGTTTCTCATGCCATGAAACATGCATGATGTCATAAAGACACTAATTGCATTAATTTATGAACTCCCTCCGGCTCTGTCAGACCCCACTGATCTCCTAGAGACAGATTAATTATAATTTGAGGATCCCCACCCCCATACCAAAACCACATTATTACTCTATTCCTGCTGTCAGGAAATCTGGTGCTAAATAATTCAAAAGAAATGCAACCCCTGTAGGGAATTGCAAATGCCTGTATTTCATGACCCACGCAATGTGTGATGCTGTGCTGATGGGACCCCCAGTTCGCTAATGGACCCTCACATATGGGTACTGCTCCCTCTAGCTCAGGCTATCTGATCTGCCCAAAGTCTTTTCATTTATCGTCCTCTCCACAGAAGGACAATTCCTCCAGAAAATGCATTCCCATATTTTTTCTCTTCTGAAAGGCTGGTGTTGGTCTAAATGCCTTATAATTTTTTTGTCATTTTCTATTCAGGTACTTTAGGGTTCCAAGAAGAGATTTTAAAATCAGTTACTGTGGTCCACTGAAGATATTTATTTTATTTTTTTTAGTTTTATTCAATTAAAAGAAACAATGCTTTGGGGCAGTTAATAATTTGGATATATTTCATGGTGAACAACAGATATGGTTTGAGGTCTCAAGAAATATATAGCTTAGCTCATTATTGTTGGGAAAAGAACAATGTTAAAAATAACAACATTTTAGAATGGGCAAAACACTCTCAACTACCTAATGTCCTTAGACCTTTTTGATTGTTAGCTGCTTGGCTTCCCCAACTAGCTTGGGATACATTTTTCTCTCAGGACTATTAATTTGCTTTTCCAAATCTCTCTATCATATTTTGCCCTGTTGCCCTTCTCTAGGATGAGTGCCTTCAATATACTTAGTTCTAAAGTAAGCAATTCACATTCTCATGTCATTTAACTGTAACAAAAACTTTATAAGAGAAGTACTGTTAACCTAACGTTACCGATGAGGGAACTGACATTTAGAGAAGTTCAATAGCGTGCCCTGGGTTACAGGGCTAGCCAGTGGAAAAGGCAGTTCCCAATGTTGGGCTGGGTGACTTCGAAAGTGTTTCTCTTATTCCCTGCTCTAAATTACTTGCCTTCCAGATATCTGCATAAAATAATTTCTGGAGGGTTTATGGGTGGCACCAGTGGTTCAGTGAGTAGGCACTGGCCCCATATAGTGAGGGTGGTGGATTCAAACCCAGCCCCGGCCAAACTGCAACAAAAAATAATTTCTGAAGGGTTCCATCTGCTTAGGACTTTAAAAATATAACAAGGGGATTGCTTAGTGCTTCTGAAGTTTTGTCATGTAATTTTATTTAATTATTATTAAATAATAATTAAATTATTTTAATTATTTTAATTATAATTTACATGGAGGACAGATCTTACCTGCAGTCATCTGTCTTTGAGATTTATATAAAATTTATCCAGGTTTCTTTTTGCACTAAACTCTGTGTCTGCTGCTTGTTCTCTCCTCCCTCACCCTGGAATGGAATACAATCCCTGATCAATGATTTTTTTTTTTTAAAGGCATTTGTAGCCATGCACAGTGACTGTAACTCTAGCACTCTGGGAGGCTGAGGCAGGTGAAATACTAGAGCTCAGGAGTTCGAGAGCAGCCTGAGCAAGAGTGTGCCCTCATCTCTGCCAAAAATAGAAAAATTATCTGAGCGTGGTGGCACACACCTGAAGTCCCAGCTACTTGGGAGGTTGAGGCAGGAGGATTGCTTCGACCCAGAACTTGGAGGTTGCTGTGAACTATGATGCCATAACTCTCTAGCCTAGGGCAACAGAGTGAGACTCTGACTCAAAAAAGAAAAAAATTAAAGGCATTTGTGTGTATAAAACAGACTTGAATAAATAATTAGGGGAAGTGATTGGGTTTTACAACAGTGCAAACAATGTAAAATTGAATATTAGCCATGCCATCAAAAGTAAATATGTAAATTTAATTACAGGAAGAATTCAATAGCTAGAGTTCATTGTAAAAAAAATACTAAAGTAGAATAAGAATCAAAGTTGCCTTTCACTATATATCATATATGTTATCATAGTGAATCATGTGTGAGATGCCTTCCTGGCATCTTACCACTTGAAATCCTTCCAAATAGTGTTTTTCTCTGGAGCAAAACCCAGCCAGACTAAGACCTGGGTACTCCTTTTCAAATGCCCTTTGCAGCTCAGTCTTAAGATGCAGATAATTTTTTTTTTTTTTAACATAGATAAATTAGCTCTCAAACTCTCTGAATGGCTCATCAATGTGCTCGGCAAAGCAGAGGGCTGTTTCCCCTTCTCAACTATTAATCGCTGAGCCCACCTGCAAACAGGAAATTTGTCTTCTCTCTTCCCCTCAAAGTCTCCGTCACTGCTAAGATATTAGATGGAACGTTCTCTTTCCTCACTTTCCATGTACTCTGCTCTGAAACATTTAAAGGAGAAAGCTTCTACAATCATACCTAGTTTCATATAGCTTTTATAAAAATGGATTTTGCTGCACATTCATGCACTGTATAGCTCTCTAAACCTAGTACAAAGTAATATTTTGTTAAGCATCTCCGAGCAGCTCCTTACTAAGGGTTGGATACAGAGTCGATGGACATTCCTGTGTACTTCGTTTTTGGTATTGTTTAGCTTTTCTGATTCTTTACGTGGCTTCCTGATTGTTTCTGCTCTGCCTTGGCCTTTGCACACTTATTTTCACTTTCCTGGGCCATTGGAAGAAAATGGTTAACTCTGCCTGGTCAAAAATATGGCAAAGTTTCACAGTGTAGAAAATGACTGAGCATGGAAATCTGGAGTCAGACAGCTGAGCACCAACTTCCCTTACGGGCACAGGACAAGTATATGACCTCTCCAATTTTCAGGGTTCTCATTAGTGAAACAGACAAACAATAATTACTTTAAAAGGGAACATTGAGTGTGGTGCTTGGCGTATAGAAAGCTCTCACTATACCAGCTTCTATTGATGTTATTGTTATTCTTTCCAATAAGAATTTATACTTTTTAAATCTCAATTTATTACCTTGGGAACAAAGTCTTGCAATGAGAAAAGTCCTGAAGCTCCTCATCTCTTCTTCAAATGCTCTTCACTGCAACTTGCTGCTTATGACTCCTGTACCTGAAGATTAGGGGGTATTCTTCTTTGGTACAGAAGTGAACTGTTTGGCAGAAAATTGATGCTGTGACACACGTGTACAAAAACGTTGAATCAAACACTCTCTTCTGAACTTTACCTGCCCAGTATTGTATTGTAGGTGCATTACTGGTTAATCATTTCACCCTCATACTGTGCTTGCTGAGTTAGCAAACCTGTGATCCTTACTTTGCAGAGAAAGAACTGAAGACTGGGAAGGCTGAGCCACATGTGCACGGTAACCGCATAACTATTACACTAAACTATTACACTTCTTGGTTCAAGGAAGATCTCAAAACATGTTTGTTTAGTGAGTGAGTCATTCAGCCGGTACATATGGTGCAATTAGGCAATGATTAAATAAATAAATATTCAGAGAAATGTTTAAAATTTAACTGAAGGAAGAAAAATCTAGTCTTTCTTTCCCCACTAAACCTTTGCCCATTTGTGAAATTCCATCAAGCCATTAACAAGAAAATGCGAACATGTACTTAAGCAGGTCCTTCTGTATTTCCCCTTCCCTTCTTATAAAGGGAAGTGCAGAGAGGTTTTCTTTCTGAATAAACAAATCAGACACACAGTTGTGAATTGTGACGATCCAGTGAGAGAATAAGAACATTATTCAAAATTCCTCCCAAGGACCTGACATAACTCTCACTGACTTCAGAAAGGCTGAGGACTGCTGCAAGGGTCAAGAGGGGCTCTAAATAAAGCCTCTTTGGAGGAGGGTTGGCCCTTCAAAGTAATTCCGTTCAAATCTCAGTAAAAGGGGACCTCAGAGGGCACCTCCATGTGCCTCGCCCCAGGCATCAAGCTGCTCACAGACGTTCCTTTTATCCAGGGACTGAGCAGCCCCACTTTCTCAGGAGGAGGTCAACTTGACTCAGGGTCTGAGAATCTAAAATTCCCTGAATACCTTCTAATTTGGTCCCTTCTCCCCATCACTACCAACTAACTTTAGCTAAAAACTTTCATATTTCTTCTTCAAGCTCTTGCTTCAGCCTGACAAGTCCCTGCCTGATGTCTAGTCCCAACCTGTCCCCAAACCTCCAAAAGCAATGACCAGACATTCTTTTTAACTGCAAAGCTTGTCAGGTTAGTTCTCTGCTCAGAATGGTCAAAATCCGAGCATGTCTTACAATGACCTAAATGTTTCTGCCTCTATTTACCTGTTCTATTTCATTTCTTTCATGCATCTGACGTTCCATTAGTGCTAAAATGACAGTCCCTTGAATGGTGTCCTGAGGTTGAGGTCACTGTGCCTTTACGTATGCTGGTCTCTCTCTGCCTGAACACTTCTCTTTCCACCTTCTCCTGGTTGTTCAGATACCAATTCGCTCCCAATGTACACCTCTCTCCTTAGGCTGGGTAAGGCCCTCTGTTCTTCTTCAGTAAATACCAGATACTTACTTCCTCAAATGAATGCTTTCTCCTTTGAGAACATTAGCATTGGAGGCGATACACAGTTTCTGATGTACCTTCATATATTGTTTTAAATTTAACTTAGAATTTTTCAAAGCTTTATTTCCTGCTAAATATCCTATGATCCACCATATTGGATACAATTTGTGTCATGGCTTACCACATGTGTTTTCAAGTCGGGCAAACTGGGTTCAAGTGACAGTTCTGCCTGAGACTACAATTTCCCCAACTTCGGAAATACAGCGCTCTCTCATTCATATATAGGTAATACTGATGCATACCGTTGGTTTTTGTAAGAATGGAATAATAGAATGCATAAGTAAGAAATATTTAGTACAGGGAATGGTAAATATATATTGATAAACAAATAAAAGAGGTGATGCCTCACATTTCCAAAAGCATTTTTTTTTGCCACCTCTGTCATACGTTTTCTGATTTGTTCTCTTATAGAATTTTCTTTTGTTCCCAGAGGCTCAGAAGTTGTGTGTGATTCAATAAGGAAAAATAATAGGAGACATTATAACAAGAGTGTGGAAAATAATTCAAATTAAAGCTGTTGGAATTTTAAATTATTTTGCACTTTAAATGAAATGTGATTTGGCAACCTGAGTCACAGAGCAAGCCATTGCAACTTTTGCTTCTCTGATTATAAATTAACCCCTTTTCTTATTTTTCTTGCTCTGCAAAATATCGTGAAAGATTAAATGGCACCCTTCCCTCTTAGTTCCTGACTAAGATAAGATAAGGGGAAGATAAGACCCCTTCCCTCTTAGTTCCTGACTCTTTGTTATAGATTAACTTCTTTTATCTGACCTAGACCAGAAGGCAAAAGAATCTATGAATATCAAATTGCTTAAGACAGAATGTTAAATGCACCTTTTCTGAACAAGAACAAACTGTAACAAATCGAATTTCGGTAAATTATAAACCAGCCTGCTGTGGCACATGTTTAAGCGTGCTAATCTTTTTTACATCATGGTATCAACGAAGCCTCAGCTTCTCCGCTTTGAAGCACTGACCCCGTCCCTTTGGAGTCTGTGTTTCCAGGGGCCATTCTCAAACTCTGTGCTGGGATGAACTCTGAAAAATTCTATTCTGACCCTTTCAAGTATTTCAGGTTGTCAAAAAGTGGGATTTCCTGGTATGTAAATCTTAAGAGGCAAACGGGTCTCTCTGCAAGCCACCGAAGGGTGTTGACCTTGTATTTTTGTGACTTAATAAATGGAAAGTGACTGGTGTATAGCACTCTGTAAATGCTTAAGTTGCCTTCTCACTGATGACAAACGTGGTCCTTTGAAGTTGTTTATGTTCTTTGGAAAATATTGAAAGAAGTTCTAAAGTCAAACTATGGTAGACAGAGTCATGGCTGCCCTAAATTCCTAACCCCTGGAACCTGTGAGTGAATATCCAACTTACATGCAAAAGGGAAGTAAGGTAGCTGAAGCATTTGAGATTCCTAATCATCTGACTTTAAAATAGGGAGATTTTCCTGCATTATCCAAGTGGGCCTGACGTGATCAGAAGGGTCAGTAAAAGTAGAAGAGGAAGGAAGATGAGGAGGGTCAGAGAAACAACTGTGGTGATAAGATTAGGGAGAGAGAGGAGAGGTGGTGTTACTGGTTTTGAAAACAGAGGAAGGCAGCCATGAACCAGAAAATTTGAGTGGCTTTTAGAGGCTTTAAATGTAAGGAAATGGATTCTGCCCCACAGCCTCCACAAGAAATGCAACCCTAACCCTTTGATTTTAGCTCGTGAGGCAGTGTCAGATTCTTGATGGAAAGGAATGTGTGATAAAAATTTCTACTGTTTAACCCACAAAGTTAGTAGTGATGTTTTATGGCACCAACAGAAAACTAATATACGTACTAAGGAACAAATTTGAATTTCCAGTGTCTGGCCAGGAGTCTGGCATTTTGGTTATCGGATCCTGCATTTGTAGTTCAAATCCAAATTGCCTATGAAGTAAGGAACTGGGTTTCGTTAGGAGCTCTTGATCTCTGTTGGCATATAAATCCCAACAGTTCATGTGGTTCAAATCTTTTGTCTTTATTGCATCAACAAACTTCAGGGAAAACTAAAGTGTTTTCAGTAGTCAGGACAGTATTGGGGTTAGTTTTCATCTCCCCCTGTGTGAGGGTAATGAATTAATGCTGGTGAAGGTGAGTTATGGTGGAAGGTATTCTGTGTAATGCTACAATTTATTAATCACTTTCATCATGATTATGACAATAGTAATAATGACCAGTAATTGTTTAGCAAATTTTAGGAGCTGTTTGCGATTAGGGTATTATTTCTTTTTCTTTTCCTTTTATCTTATCTTTTTTTTTTTTTTTTTTTTTTGCAGTTTTTGGCCAGGGCTAGGTTTGAACCCACCACCTCTGGCACATGGGGCCGGTGCCCTCCTCCTTTGAGCCACAGGCACCGCCCAATTAGGGTATTATTTCTAATCATCCCTAAGAAAGAAAGAAAAGTCACATAAGGACCATATAATTATGGAATTAGTCACATAAAGTCCATATAATTAAAGAATTAGAAAAGTGCTGGGCACAGTGGCTTACTCCTGTAGTCCTAGCACTCTATGGGGGCCAAGAAGGTGTATTTCCTGAGCTCAGGAGTTTGAGACCAGCCTGAACAAGAGAGAGACGCCATCTCTAAAAATAGCTGGGTGGACCAGCTGGCAGGACCTTTTAGTTCCAGCGACTTGGGAGGCTGAGGCAAGAGAATCTCTTGAGTCCAAGAGTTTGAGGTTGCTGTGAACTATGATGCTACGGAACTCTACTCAGGGTGACAAAATGAGACTGTCTCTGTCTCAAAAAAAAAACAAGTTTAGAAAACTGAAACACAGAGAGGCTAAGTGATTCACGTGTGGGCACAGACCCTGTATATCATGGCCTCTTCACCAACAGCTGGTCTTTGAGACTCAAGCCTGTACCTTGAATGTCACATAGTACTGTCTCCTGAGCAAGCTACACTTCTTTGTTTCACTTTAGAAGAAAATAAGTAGCTGCCATTGTGCTGAAATTGGTGTCACACCTTGGTTTGTGAAATCCCCTGTCCCCTGCCGTGGAACTGATCCTGTCCACAGAGCCATCTGATGGATTAGATATTCAATGCTCACTATTCCTAATAGATGTTGCACGTCAATCTGCTGCTTGTGGTACCGAAGAGCTATTATTTCTCTACAGTATCATCATATAAAAATGTCATTGTATTTTCCCAGGCACAGTGCTGTGATATGCAGTAACAATGAAATCAGAGGCTATTAGGACATTTTCCCAGAACAAAATGTGTCCCAGAAGAAACAATGTGATGTGGCTTATCCTGGTGTGTCATTTTCTCCGGAGTACTTGTCTCCTCCCCGCTGCAAGCTCACATATTTTAAGCTTCACACAAATAATGCTTTCAAGAGGGCTGCGAAATGAAAGGCCCACACAGTTATGGAAAACTCTAGGGGTATGTGTGTGTTTGCTTTTCGTAGGCAGGATCTGAAAAGGCACAATGTGGGAGGTGTTATGGTAGGTTTCCTGAGCCCTGGGGAGCGTGAAAGAATCCCTTCATCAGCCTGATTGTTGCAGAACTTCAAAGTGAGGCCAAGAAAGAATAGGTGTATGAGCAGTCAGGCCAGAAATTCACCTTCTCCTCTGTTTGTTTCAATTGTGTTTTGAGTCTATTGCTCAGGTGACCTTGTACGGTGTCGGGAGACAGGGGTGGCAAGCACACCAGCTAGTGTAAATTGTCCTCTGGTTTTTTGTTTTCCTTCCAAGGCAACTTGTTTTCATCTGAAAGGGAAGGTGATGAATTAGGAACTAGCAAGACATAGATTCTTATCCTTTTATGATTGACCTATACATTTTATCCGTAAGAAGCCAGAAGTGAGCAAATGTATGTATTTATTCATTAATTCGCAGTAAACCACCTTAATTACCATTTTAATTAAATATAACCAATGTACATAAAAATCAAGTGCTTCTCATTTCAAAGAGCATAGTGTTTTTTCTTCCCTTTAGATCCCCCCAATTCATACATCCTCTGGATGATATAAAGACGCTTAGTAACCGGTTCCTGCCCTTGAGAGACTTGTCATCTAATTGGATAAAAGAGACCTTCGCACATGGAAAGCTCCAGGGCTATTTGAGCCACCTATCACAGCCACTTAACACCTTGAGGACCTGACAAATATTTGGCTGTAAAAGAGAACCTGTTAAATTAATGACACGGATAACACATGCCATATTTCCAAAGGGGGCACGGCCACCACAGACAAGAATTCCCTGGAAATGTTTTGAAGAACAGCTAGTGCGTACACTGGGCTTCCAAGAAACAGGCAGGATTTGAACAGGTAGAGGAAAAAAGCAAGAGCCTCCGAGATGGCAGAGCAGCAGCACCTGTGTCCACACATGTCCCCAGGGAGATCGGGAAGAATTTGAGGCTTTTTATGGGAAGAATAGGAGATAAGCTGAAGAGACAGACCAGGGAGGGCCTGTGTGCTCTGGTTGGAATTGATACCTGCTCCTACCAGTTAAAGACAAACATTTGATAGTGTCTTTTAAAAAAAGAAAAGTCAGTGGAATAGCAGGTTCCAAGCATTGGTTGAGGAGCACCAGTGGTGAATATGCTGGGCTGGAGGACAGAAGGACAGGGAACAGGTGTGCAGCTGGGAGTGTCATTTGACTGACCCAGAAGTGCGAGAATGGGGCAGGAGAAGCAGTGAGCGCCGTGGGCCCACAAGGTGCGGAGTGCCTCACATACGTGATCCGAGTCCATATTCTGCGCAAGAGATGCCACTGTCTTCCCCTTAAAGATGAAGAAACTCAAGCTTGGACAAGTCTAATAATGTGTTATTATTCTTCTTCAAACAAAAGACCACTGTTTTCATGGAACTTTTCTTGGCTGTAAATCTCCTGTAGGGAGGTCAGGGTGCCCTGTGTCCCCAGCCAATGAGGGAGCTCACATTGTCTGCACAGACACACAGGCCCGGTGCCACCAGCCACTTCTGTCCTTCCTGACAGGCAGGGAATGGAAATCAGAACACGGAGGGCGAAATATTCTCTAAGTAGGAAGAAGAGGATTAGTCTCTCGTTTATGGTCTGAAGTCATCTCTTTACTTGGTGAATCCTACTGGGGTGATCCACAGGGTCTGCTCTGCCTGGGAGCCTTTTCTTCCCTTTAGGATGCTCTGGGGAGGCAGGATGTCATAACATTTCATTTGGAATTCTGAAAGACAGGTTATACTTAAATCGTATTTTTTGTTTGTTTGTTTTTGGTCTTGATGTTATCTAGTCATCCCATGTACAACTGGAGCAGCCATGTCCTGAGTCCTGCACATACCACTGTCATAGCCATGGCTGTCTATACTTACACTGCCTAGGACACCCCTGTCATAGCCATGGCTATCTTATACTAGAGTCATTTGAGTCCTCCTCTCACACTGAGATCTTCACAGTCATCAAATAATTTGAATCTTGGATTAAATGTGGAAGATTTCCTGTTGTTAAAACTTAGTGTGTAATGATGGCATAAAATGAGCACCTAAAAATACTAACAAGAAACCAAATATAATTAAACTTACTTTACTATCTCTATCCCTCATAATCTCTGAAATAAATATTTGTTACTTTTATGACTATTTATTCATAGATTGTAACATGTAATAAGATTTTATCATTTTATATATATAGTTATATGTAATTCATTTTATGTAATATATAATGTAATTTTATATTATTTGTCATTAGTTAATTAGTTAGCAATTTTCTTTGGTGATTTTTTTTTATTATTGTTGGGAATGCATTGAGGGTGCAAGGAACCATGTTACACTGCTTGCATTTGTTGGGTAAAGTCCCTCTTACAATCGAGTTTTGCCCACGAGAGGTATGGCACACACCAAGACCTCACCCCCATCGCTCCTTCCCTCTCTTTGGTGATATTTTCAAAGTTCCTATTTCAACCCCTCTAAAAGTTGCATAACAGAAAGAATACAGGATGAGAAAACAAATGATGAGAATTTTAGTTGTCGTCTATTGTAATCTGCTTTTGTGACATTGGACACACAACTTCTCCTCTGTCTGCCTCAAATTCATCGTATGTAAAATGAGCAAGTTGCTTTATGTAAGTGTTAAAGAGTCTTACTAACTCTCCAATTTCCAGGTAAGCAAAGGTGTGGTGGTTGTTTCTGAGGGTGTTTACTGTCAGTCTTAGAGGTTTCCAGAAGTCATAAACCAGCTAGGTGGGTTTGACCTGACTGGTGTTTTTCGTTGCTTAGAATCTCATTTAACTGCCCGCTTGGCTCCCACTCAAAGGCTGGCAGCCCTTCAAATGCTAACACATTCTGACTGTAGGTGGATAAGTAGAACTTTATACAACCCAGGTGAGTTTGAAGTAGGTAAATATGCTAAAATTCAAGCCTCTTGTTCCCAAAATTTGACCACTAAGACATTTTTTCATTAAGTTGTTAGCTTATGAATATCTGTGTTTTTAAAGTTTTGCCCAGACAACTTCATTATTTATATATGGATTATGATCCTATCTTTTGTGTTAACACAGGGATATTAAATTGTTAATCTGAGCTTTAGATAAAATCATGATAACTAGTATGACTCTTCAATTGAGAGTGATCTGTTTCCAGGTAAATGTATGATTTCCAATTGGGTTAGGGATTTACATAAAGATGAAAAAAACAAAAAAGATCAGGAACAGTATGCAGTGGGGGAAAGGTCCTGATCTCCTGGGACTTTCATGAAAGAACTGAGGTGGGAGAGTAGCTCTCAGGGCCCAGCTAGGTTGTAGTTAGATCAGAAGGAGATACACAGAGGAGTTCTTGGATATGTAGACAGGCTGGTGTACCAGCAACATGTAAATTCAAATGAAGCAGAGAAAAAAAAAAAAGATTTAGCAAATGAAGCAGCCAAAAAAAAAAAAAAAAAGTGTTTAGCAAAGTACAGAACAATGTGAAGAGGGGATATTTGACTTTTGGAACCTATAATTCATAAAGTAACACAGGATAACAGTTGTGGGGTAAAGCAACCCTGAGATTTGAAATGATCCTCTGGTAGAAATTTCTTTTGATACAATAATTTAGTGTGGGGTGTGGTAATTTGACCAAGTATAGGGAGTCTTACCTGTGGCTGAAGTTGGTACCCAAGCAGGCCCTGAGTAAAGGGATTTATCTGGTCCTGAGGCCAGTATGAGGACAGATCTCAAGTCTTCTGAAGCCAAAAACATAGCTATTGAGACATACTTGAATGTTGGTTAAATTGTACTGCTTGGTTGGTGTTCCAGAAGGTTGAATGAATGACTATCTATATCATTTTCAAGAACACTAATAGCAGAATCCTGGAAATGTCCAAACAGAGAATGGAAGTGATCAAGAGTGGAGTAAAGAGGGGAGATACTTGTGGAGTACAGCCAAATAGGACCTTCTCCAGGACTGGGCTGTGTGAGTGGAGGGGAGAGGCAACTGTTGGAGAAATTCTGAGGTGTAGATAGGATCTCAGATACTTGCTGGTGGTGAAGTAGAGCCCAGATCTGCACGGAGGCCAGAGAAATGGAATTCCAGTTTGCTGTAAGATCCTTCGATAATTTCAAAGTACTGTACGCAAGCAACATGGCTTTTTAGAATCCTTACAGTTTGTTAAATCACTGAGCTGCACTGCAGCACGCTCTTCCCATTACATCTGAGGAATCTGAGGCCCGGGAGAGCAATGTGGTTAGCTCAAGTTCACATGTCTGGAGGCAGAGCTTGGTCTGGAGCATCCATCCTTTTTCCCATGCCTTGCACCAACTCACTCACAAATGAACAAAGACCCCAGAAAAGCCTTGTCTCTGGTGGCCTACAAAGTGACCACAGGGCTCTGCTGGATTGCCTTCCCCATAGTATATACCCACCAAGACATACTGGCAAATCAGGTTCTTTTCCCTGTAAGTAGTTAGGAATCTTCTGGTTACATTTGACAAGTGGAGCAGAACTCATAGGCTTTGCAAAGGCCTTTCATTACCCAAATACAGGAAAGCCTCATTAAGAGTGAATCAGTGAAGATCTACCAAAATAACAAAAGAAATTTGAGCCAAACTGAACTGTGATCTAAAAGCCAGGACACAGTTCTTTATTGTGAGGAAGCATAAATTGAGACCCACTGAAATACTCTGATTATTTTATTAGGCTTGAATTCTTTGCTATCCAAATTAATTTGAATTGGTAAATATTTAATTATGAATATAATTCTTATTTAGTTTTCTTTCATTTTATTTTTTTATTGTCTTTATTATTAAATCATAGCTGTGTACATTAGTGCAATCAAGGGGTAGAATGTGCTGGTTTCATACACAATCTTAACTACTTTCATCAAACTGATTAACATAGACTTCCTGGCATTTTCTCAGTTATTATACGAAGACATTTGTATTCTGCATTTAGTAAGGTTCACCTGTACCCTTCTAAGATGCACCAGAACAACATATTCAACAGACTCAATTAGACAGAATTAGTACTATTGGAGATTTCTTTTTATATATATTTCCTTCAAGTCACTCTCCTACTGGACTGTTAGCTCAAAATACAGCTTTTATAGAATGGTGTTTCTTACCTAATAAAGCTACTAAGAAAATGGAAACGTATATTCATAAGACTGCAGCAGTAATATTAAAAGGAAGACAATGGTTTAGACAATTAATTGCTTATGATCCTAATAAAATTATAGTACCCCTAACTAACTCTCAGATCAATAATTTGTTAATATTTAATACAGAGTGGCAAATTACTCTCTCTGATTATTTAGGAACCTTGGATAATCTTTATCCACAGGATAAAAGAATTCAATTCCTTAAGAAAACTAATTGGATTCAACAAAAATAATTAAGAATGAACCTGTTGATAATGCATTCACTTTCTATACTGATGCTAATAAACAAGGAATGGCAGGTTATATTGGAACTGATATTCAAAAAGTGGAACAATCTCCTTATAAATCTGTACAAAAGGCAGAATTATTTGCCATTGTAATGTTATTAACTGATTATAAAAACTGCTCTTTAAACGTAATAAGTGACTCAATTTTTTCTACCATAGTAGTGCAAAATATAGAAACTTTAACTCTTTCTGATACTATTTCAGAACTAAATCAATTGTTTATTCAATTACAAAGTTTAATAAGAGCTCGCCAACAGCAATTATATATAACACATATAAGAGCTCATTCAGGCCTACCTGGACCTTTGTCTGAAGGAAATCATGTAATTGGTCAACTGATTGGTTCAGTTCTTTCAGCTCAGCAAGAACATAAAATACATCATTCAAATGCCAAGTCTTTAAAACAAAGACATGGGATATCCTGGCATTCTGCTAGAGCTATAATTAAATCTTGTCCTACTTGCCAACTGATGGTAGTTCCTCCTTTACCACAAGGAATGAACCCTAGAGGTTTAAAATCTAATCAAATTTGGCAAATGGATGTAACTCAATTTCCAGAATTTGGTAGAACTAAATATATTCACCATTCAGTAGATACATTTTCCTACTTTTCATGGGCAATTGCATTGTCTTCTGAAAAAGCAGATGCTATAATAACACACTTATTAGAAGCTTTTGCAGTTATAGGAAAGCCAATTACCTTCAAAACAGATAATGGGTCTGCAAAAATTTCTAATAAATGTAAAGAATTTTAAAAAATACATAATATCAATCACATCACTGGAATCCCAGGAAATAGTACTGGACAAGCTATAATGGAAAGACAAAATAGAACATTAAAAGAAATATTTCTTAAATAGAAGGGGGAAGGACAGTATACTACCCCAAGAAATAGAATATCCTCAGCCTTATTTACTTTAAATTTTTAAAATTTGAATGATGAAAATGAAACACCAGCTTTTAAACATTGGAGTGTGGTGACAATGCCACCTGCTGACCAACCTGTATATTACAAGAATATTCTTAGAAATGAGTGGCTCCCTGCCACAGTCATAAGATGGGGGAGAGGGTTTGCTTATATTTCTATAGGAAACCATAACTTTTGGATTCCAGATAAAAACATCAAATTGAGACAGTCCCCTCATGAAGAAACATCTTTGGAAAAGACTGATGGAATCATCAATGGAGATGGACAACATGACCGTCAAGTTTTGACGCCTATCTCTGACACATAAGAGAATGAAAAAGAAGAAGAAGTTGGGACAAGTGGCAAACAACAACCTGCAGAGAAACCATTGTAAGGTAACACTTGTCTCTCTGTTTTAGCCATGTTTGCATTTCTTGTCACTGCTGTTAAAGGAGAGGATTATCATTATTGGACCTATGTCCCTAACCCACCATTACTGTGAGCGGTTAGTTGGACAGAACCTACTGTGCCTATTTATGTTAATGACTCTGTGTGACTCCCTGGTCCATATGATACCTGAGGACCATTTAAGCCTGAGGAAGAGGGCATGGTAATTACTAACTATATCACTGGAGTCACTGGCCCTCCAATTTGTTTTGGACATAAGTATCAATGTTTATACATGGACACTCAGTTCTGGTTGAGCCACTACGATCGGCCTTCTCCAACTGGAAATGTTATAAGAGAAATGTTTATGTTAAGTGCTAATTCTATTTCCAGATTTATACCTGGATATGTTCCAACTGATTTAGAGCTCCCAACTTGTAAGAAATATAGCTTTAAAGAAGTAAAGGATTGGTTGCATTGGACATGATGTAAAGGAGAAACAGTTTACTTCCTCACTAACACTTGTAAAGGTGAAGTGTGTGGTTGGGGGCCTAGAGGCAACCTTATTGGATGATGTTCAAACTCCAATAAATTTTTGTTTGCCTGAAGATAAATATACCTACCCAATAGACAAAGAGAAAGTGAGTGTTCATATGGCCACTCCTATGAGTTGGACTGATGTAGGCTTTTCACCACCTGCACCTGGAATTTATGGTTATCCAAAACAAAATCATTTATGGAAAGTAACTGCTGCATTGCAACCATTAAAAGTTTGGACAGGTGGATTATATTATCATCACTCTACCACCCCACAACAGTATGGAATGGAGTTTCGGCTCCAAGAAAGGAGGAGCATACAAGCTTGTTAACCATTTGTGTGGTTAAAAGATGTTAAGTGGAATAAAAAAACAGGAAAATTATTTTGTGCTACATGTCAATTGTTTACTTATATTAATCAGTCTGTGAGTTTCAATCCTGAAAAGGAGCAGCTGTATCGGTTAAGAGCCCGAACAGGTGTATGGATGCCAGTGAACCTCACCAGGCCATGGCAGGAGTCACCAGCCTTGACAGTATTGCAACTCCTCACTGACTGTATCCTGAAACGGGGCAAGCATTTTATTGGACTTCTGATAGCGGCCATTTGGAGGATTACAGCTGTGACAGCATCAGCAGCAACAACAGGCGTTGCTCTTACCCAAGGAATTAAGACTCAAGAATTTAGTGGCCGATTGGCATAAGAACTCTGAACAGTTATAGACTGCTCAAAAACAAATTGATACTGAATTGTATAATGAAATTTCTGATTTAGAACAAGCTGTTGTAATGTTGGGGATGAATTGGTGAGTTTAAAAAAACAGATAAGGTTGAAATGTGATTAGAATATGACACCTTTTGTGTAACCCCTGTGATGTATAATGAAACTCTTCCCTTGGGAGAAAGTTAAGAAACATTTGTTAAATCATGAGAATTTAACTAAGGAAATTGTTAATTTACAACATGAAGTATATTCAACTTTTGCAAACAAGTTACAAAACATAGATGGAGATCAAATATTGTGAGGCATAACTGATAGAACAGATGAAGCCTTTACCTAAAATCCAAGGTTTAATTGGAAGCTCCGTAGGATCTTTAACTTTGTTTTTAATTATGGGTTTAATTTTATATGTGATTTGTAAGAAGGTAAAGCATGCTCAGCAAGAGACAAATCGTTATGCTCAAGTGTTTGCTGTCATGATGACAGATATGAATGACATATGTCAGAAGAATGACATGCATCAAAAATGGAAAGGGGAAATGTAGGGTTAGAAGACCACCCTACATAAGCCACACAAAGGCAAGCCTTTAATGGGTTAAAATGGCTCTGCTAATACAGAAGCAAGAGAGCTGGGCTCCCCTTGAAGCGTACACACAAAGGCTATTTGTTCAGAAGTAAATGTCCATGAAAACAGTGACTCTGAAAGTATGCTTCCGTTAAGCCCAGGTGATAGGGGCTGCCAACCCCACCCCTGGTGATGCGGATCAGTGGGTGACTTATGTTTTGTGTATAATGTCCTAGGGCTTATAGAACTCTGCTCTGTAGAAAAACAAAGTCATAAATCCATTTGGGGTTAACTAAGTGTGTGCTTGGAGGGGCTTCATTCCCCAATTCCCTACAGCTCTTTATGATCTTTATTTTGTTCAAAAGCTGATGCATGTCTAAAAAGAATGTAAAAACAGAATGTAATGTGTTGATTTGTAGAATGAATGTTTTTCCACAAGTTAATTTTAGTCAGAAGAAGTCAGGTAATGGTAAAAGGCTATAGATCATAAGATTAAGTGTGTATGTGACCACCAGTGTATATAAGGTGGCCCAGAGTAAAGATGATTTGCTACACGCCGTGTAAAGAGTGTGTAGTCTGTTTCTTGCATACCCTAATAATTACAGGTGCAAGTTCTACACCTGAGGCAAAGTTACTGTCCCTCGCGTCTCCGTTCCTGCAACAGATGACAGTTCCAAATCACTGAGATTGAAGTTCCCAAAATATCATCTGCTGTGCTGCCAAAAGAATGGTGTCCTCCCTCAATGCTATGTCTAAGGCCGTTTATCAAGACATAGCCTGGGGGAGGTCACAGCAGATACATATTCTCCTAATCTGGGAGCAGTGCTCTTAGCTCACCTGGTGCAGGAGCCTTTGAGCTCAGCAGTTCAGACTTATGACATGACCACTTAGGTGGACATTGTCTTCTCTGCTGAGGGATGTTCCCCTATACTGCCTGATCCTAGGGATCCAGATCCAGCCCTGGGTGGAGAAACATACAGCTTCTCCACGGAAGGACATGGGCACACCCCACCCCTGGACAGGAGGTCACAGCCTGTCAATGGAGCAGATGAGACTTGAGCTGCAGGATCCCTGACCTTCCTAAGCTGAGGATGCAGCTCTGGGTTGCAGGATGAAGTCCTTCTTCTCATATTTTTCCAGATTGCCAGCTTCACAACTTTGGACACACATGGAAAAAAAAAATGACAGGACTAGTGGAGGTCTTAGTATAAGAATTTGAACAATATAATCAGAAGGTTGAACTGTGAGTTTCCTTGAGGGCATGATGACTGACAAATTTTATAATCATGTAACATAGTTTATATTTTTGGATGTTTTATGACAGTCATGCCATTCCTTATAATTAAAAACATATGAGGGTTTCATTATTCATTTGTCCTTGTATATTATAAGCAGAAAAGTGAATATATATTGTTATCCTTCTCTCATTAAGAAAATTATGGAGATTTTCACTCTTTTAGTCTCAGTACATGGAGGGCTGTCATCCACTTACTTTTGATAGCACTTTCTAGGGAGAAATATTTACATTTTTTCTGTCTTTTTTTTATGATGCCAATTTTAAATACAGCTTTATTTAAGACATTGCATTTTCCACTTACATTACAGTGCTTTTAAAGTGCAATGTTATTTCCTTCCCCTGTGCACATGTTCCATATTCAAGTATTGAGAATGCCCAGTAATTCAGTATAGCAGCCCAACTTTAAATCTGCCACATAATTTTCTACAAATTTGGATCCTTTAATATTTTACTGTGTGGAACAATG
>CAUYRH010050838.1:0-14952 GCA_963574655.1 Perodicticus potto | reverse complement strand
CACAGCAACCTCCAATTCCTGGGCTCAAGCGAGTCTCCTGCCTCCGCCTCCCAAGTAGCTGGGACTACAGGTGCCCGCCACAACGCCTGGCCATTTTTTGGTTGCAGCCATCATTGTTGTTTGGTGGGCCCGGGCTGGATTCAAACTGCCAGCGCAGGTGTACGTGGCTGGCGCCTTAGCCCGTTGAGCCACAGGCGCCGAGCCCATAAATATTCTTTAACGTGACTTTGTTTATATGCTTAGTGATTAAAGGGTGTGAATCCTCCCTCAGCATACTACTAGGTGACCTTAAGGAAGTTACTAAATTTCTTGGTTTGTGATGCTGGCTCCCAATGATCTCTGCCTCCTAGAATTGAGACTTTTGTCTATGCCCCTCATCTGGTGTGAGTGCTGGGTCCAGTGACTTGCTTCTAACAATAGGATTATGGCAAAAGTTATGGGGCTGTAACTTCTGAGATGAGGATAAACAACATTATGACTTCCCTCAAAGAGAAGCCCTGAAGTTTATCCATCTGGTCAAGTCCGTGGACCTCTCACCATACACACTTTCCTCTTCAAAATCTCCCTGGCTGTACACCATCATCCCACTATTGATCCAGAGCTCTGTACAGTTGCTCCTAGTTTTGCTTTCCTTAAACATTTGAGATTTTAAGATATACAAAGCAGCCGGGCCCTGTGGTTCATACCTAGCACTCTGGGAGGCTGAGAAAGGTGGATTGCCTGAGCTCAGAAGTTTGAGACCATTCTGAGCAAGAGTGAGACCCCATCTCTAAAAAATAGGTGGGTGTTGCAGTGGGCACCTGTAGTTCCAGCTACTCAGGAGGCTGAGGCAAGAGGATTGCTTGAGCTCAGGAGTTTGAGATTGCTGTGACCTGTGATGCCATGACACTCTACCCAGGGTAACAATGTGAGACTCTGTCTCAAAAAAAAAAAAAAAAAAAAAAGATATATAAAACAATGCATGTCAAAGCTTAAACATAAAAAGATGGGTAATTTGGGTCAATTCATCAACAATGATTTACTTTTTCACCTACTATGTGCCAGAGACACTGCCATAGATGTTGGGAATCTACCACTGCCGGGGTCAACCAGGGACCAGACTAACAGAGGTGAATTTTAGTGAAGGTGCAGAGAACAGACACACAAGAGTCTCTGGAAAGAGAATCTGGGAGGGAAGATGATTCCTACTTGGGAAATTCTACAAATAATACCAGTTATCACAGCTGCCATTTACTAAGTCTCTGCTGTGTGCTAAATGTTTAATTTTTACATTAATCTTTATAACACCAATCACTTCAGAGTAGGTGTTTTTTGTTTGCTAATATGGATTCCGAGGCCCAAGGAAAGTTAAATGATATGCCTCAAATTGTACGTGAACCAACAGTGGATGGAGCCAAGATCTGAACCCAGGACTACTCACTTCAAAGTCCAAGCAAGGTATGTACACTAAACCTTGCTACAACTCTTCTTTTCTTTTTCAACAGTGAAAAATAAGGAGGTAACAAAAGATAACTATGAGGCCACACAACAAGTTTTCCAAAAAGTTCAAGGGCTTAAAAGATACGGATAAAAGTAGAAGAAAAAACAGATAGTTACAATCAAATACTGACCATTTACCTGACTAACACGAGCTCTCTCATAAGGCCACAGGCAAACTGGGGAATGTGGAAGTCACATGGATTCACATGCAGGTTCCTTAGCTTTAATGTTTAACAGGATCAGAAGCAAGCTTTCTCACAACTAGTGAACATTTTAGCAATATAGGAAGACCTTAAGAAGAAAAATTCAACAGAATGTCTTCCCTGAATGCAGCCACTGGCTGGTATCCACTTACAGTAAGCCATCTGTGAAACAGTACGTGCAGGTAAGGATAAAGTTCACCCCAACATTAAAACAATGGATCAATGAGGTAGGCAGACTCTACATCAGATTTGTATTTGTGATGAAATGGTCTCTATTAGATAATGAGAAGGCTCTCTGGAACCTACATCTAGAAATAAGGAAACAAGATCTGGTGTGGTGGCTCACACCTATAATTCTAGCATTCTGGGAGGCTGAGGTGGGTGGATTGCTTGAGCTCAGGAGTTTAAGACTGGCCTCAGCAAGAGAATCGCTTAAGCCCAAGAGTTTGAGGTTGCTATGAGGTAGGCTGATGTCACGGCACTCTAGCCTGGACAACAGAATAACTCTGTCTGAAAAAAAAAAAAAATTAAGAAAAGGAAATATGTACCCTAGAATATAGGATTAGAATATATATATATACATATATATATATTCTATATGCATATAGAATATATATATGTTAGTATATATACTATATGCATATAGAATATATATATTAGAATATATATATATATATTTAGAATGAACAGTATTTGCTAGTATAACAAAGTGACTATAATCAATAATAAGTTAGGATATACTTCAAGATAACTAAGAGTGGCTGGGTGCTGTGGCTCACACCTGTAATCTCAGCACTTTTGGGGAAGCTGAGGTGGGTAGATTGCTTGAGTTCAGAAGTTTGAGACCAGCCTGAGCAAGAATGAGACCCTTTCTCTAATAAAAATAGAAAAAAACTAGCCAGGCATTTGGCAGGCACCTATAGTTCTAGCTACTTAGGACGCTGATGCAAGATCGCTTTAGCCCAAGAGTTTGCGGTTGTTGTAAGCTATGATGCAACACACTTTATCCAGGGCAACAAAGTGAGACTCTGTCTCAAAAAAGAAATAAAATAAGAGTGGAATTGGAATGTTCCTAACACAAAAAAATGTTAAATACCTGAGGTGAGGGATTCCCAAGTTACCCTGATTTGATTAATTCACATTGTATGCCTGTATCAAAACAACACATGTACCTTATATAATAGTTGTATGTAAATATAAATATATGCATAAATAGTTGTATATTTATATTTATAATATTTAAATATATTTATAAATATACTATTATATACACATAATAATTTTTTAAAAAGTTAATTCGACAATTTTTATCTTTTCTTTCTTTTTTTTTTTTTTTTTTGAGACAGAGCCTCAAGCTGTCACCCTGGATAGAGTGCCGTAGCATCACAGCTCACAGCATCCTCCAATTCCTGGGCTCAAGCGAGTCTCTTGCCTCCACCTTCCAAGTAGCTGGGACTACAGGCGCCCGCCACAACGCCTGGCCATTTTTTGGTTGCAGCCATCATTGTTGTCTGGCGGGCCCGGGCTGGATTCGAACCCACCAGCTCAGGTATACGTGGCTGGCGCCTTAGCCCGTTGAGCCACAGGCGCTGAGCCTAATTCGACATTTTTTATTGAGGGTGTACTCTGTGCCAGGCTGTGGGCATAGATCAGAAAATATAGAGTGCTGGGATTACAGGTGTGAGCCACTGCGCCCTACCACCTGGCTAGTTTTTTGATTTTTAGTAGAGACAGAGTCTTGCTCTTGCTCAAGCTAGTCTTAAACTCCTGAGTTCAATCAATCCACCCGCTTCAGCCTCCCAGAATGCTAGCATTTATAGGCATGAGCAATCTCACCTATCTGATCAGATTTATATTTTAAAGCCTTGCTTCTCAAACTTTGTTGTGTACAATAGTCTCCCAGGGATCTTGCTAAAATGCAGATTCTGATTCAGTAGGTCTGAGTAGGGCCTGAAATTCTGAAGATCATATTTTTCAAACTCTGAGACCACCATATTGTGAGGAAGCCTACCCAGTCTAAGGCCACTGGAGGATGAGAGGCAGTGTGGAGGAAATCCGAGCACCCCAGGCTCAGCTGACATTCAGTATTAACTGCCAGGCCTGTAAGGGACAACATTTTGGCTCTTCCGGCCAAATCATTGTTGCTTCAAGTCACTAAGTGTTGGGGTGGTTTGTTATGCAGCAATACACAATTGCAACAGATTGATTTTAAGGGATCCCTCTGACTGAGGGAATAGGCTGTAGGAATGTGGGGATGGGTATAAGATGAGTGTACCCTGCTCAAGAGGACAACTTCACCCTCACTTGCATGGACACACTGATTGGAGGATGCAGTGGGATTCTGGATAGATTCTGAAGCAAGGACAGACAGGATTGGATGTGAGGTGGGGTCAAGGATGAAGGCGTGGTGTTCCCTGGGAGGAGGAACCCTGCAGGAGGAGCAGATTTGGAAGAAACAGGATTGCTTTTTAGATTTTAGTCAAGGCTAGAATTTTGGGAAGAAATATGGACTGGAGATTTTTAAAAAAAAAAGGCATCCATATATTTAATACTACTCTGGGCAGGATCATCTACGGAGATAATGAGGACCAAGGGCTGAGCCAAGGAGATTGAGGACCATTGTGTTTTATCATGCAGAGTTCACAAATGACCTTTGTAAGAGAAGTTTGGTGAAGTGCTGAATATAAACCCATAATTTAGGGTAGGTTCAAGAAAGAAATGGAAGGAGAGGAACTGGAAGCAGAATATAAATAAACGCTTACAAAAATGTTTCTGTAAAGGTGAGCAGAGAAATGAGGCTGTGTGACTGGAGGGGGAAGAAAGTTCAAGTTGTTTTGGTTTTCAAGGGGGGAGAAATACCAGCATGCTCACGTATAAACAAATAGGAATGACTCAGATGAGAAGGAAGAATTGAGGAGGGAGAGTGGCTGCGAACAGTTCTTGCAGGGATGGAGTCCAGTGCACAGAGGGCTGCTACTGAAGTAGAAAGAGTTCATTCATTGTTAAGAGGAAAAAAAGCAGAGCACAGGGGCACAGGTAGTAGGTGATGGTGGGGAGTGGGAGCCCTGGCAGTTCTCTTCTGAGAACTTTATTTATTTATTTATTTTATTAAATAAAATTTATTTATTATTTTTTTGTTGTTGTTGTTTTTGGCCGGGGCTGGGCCTGAACCCACCACCTCTGGCATATGGGGCTGGCGCCCTGCTCCTTGAACCACGGGATCAAGCCACTTCTGAGAACTTTAATTTGCCTAAGAAAATAGGATGCAAGATCATAGCTGAGACTGAGAATAGGGAGGGAGTGTAAGGAGGGTAGATAGCATCACAAAGCATAGGATAAGTCTATGTATAATACCCTGTGGACAAGGCAGAGAAAGACAGCCTGGCTATAAGAACTAAGTGGGGCAGCAATTGTCTGTCAAGGAATGGAGCAACGGCAGTCTGGACAGAGGTTCTTCCACTAAGATTTGACCTTAGTTGTTTGTGAACTGACAATTGTCATGTCAAACAATGCCAGGGCCAAAATAAAAGGCCTTTATGTAAAATATTAAACCCTAAAAGCAGTAGAAGAAAGTCCAATGAAATAATTTTCCCTTATGGTAATGACTCCAGCCTTTTTATTGTGTAATATACTGAATATCAAATTCTTTGCAAGACCTTATTTTTCTCGGCTCAGTGCCTGTAGAACAGAGGTTATGGCGCCAGCCACATGCACCGAGGGTGGTGGGTTTGAACCTAACCTGGGCTAGCTAAAAAACAATGACAGCGGCACCAAAAAAAATAACCGGGCGTTGTGGCAAGTGCCTGTAGTCACAGCTACTTGGGAGGCTAAGGCAAGAGAATTGCTTAAGCTCAAGAGTTTGAAGTTGCTGTGAGCTGTGACACCATGACACTCTACCTAGGGCAACATAATGAGACTCTTGTCTCAAAAAAAGAAAGATCTTATCTTTTTGTGTTCCGCTTTACTGGGGCCTTCCACACAGGCTTAGTGGGCTCTGCCCTTCGGGTAAACGTAAACCTCTGCAGAACTAAGGAGGATCCGACTAGTTTGTTAAAGACTCCAAAGAAAGAGGGGCAAATAGGAAGTTGATAAACAGAGACAGATTTCAAATGACTGAAGAAATGGGTCGGACTCAACAAGATGCAAATTTAACAAATTCCTTGCTCTTAGGTCATTACGCACAAGTCAACTACTCACAAATAAAGGATGGGGAAGCCATATATAAGATTTAGAGGGGGATTGCTAGAAAACTACTGACACTGGAAAGACGGACACCGAAATAATAGGAGTTGTAGCTAGGTCCTGGAATTCAGAATGATTTTTATTTCTTTCCATATACTTATCTTTATATTTCAGATTTCTTACAGTGGTAATTGCTTTTATAACCATAAAAGATTCAAAATTGCTACTACTTTAGGCACTAGCAATACAAATACGGTCTCTAATAATGGAGACAACAGTGCAGCTCAACTTTGCACCACTCCTAGACTGCTGCGTTTGTCTGGGTGTCACAATTTTGAGGTAAGCAGGCACCACGTCAGATAAAGAAAGCTTGCAACAGAGAAAGCCCAGAGAAAAAACTCGAGGGGAGCCCAGAACTTAAATTTTGTCTTCCAATATGCTCTGGGGTGACCTGTACCACAGGGCTACTGGCAGAAACTGGGGGGAGAAGATAAATGTCTCTCAAACAGAAAGAAGAGGAAAATTGGACAAATGATTCACAGTGGGGAGAGACTTCTAGCACAGAATGGGTAGTTGAACTAGCTGCTTGTTAGGACCCGTCTCTGTCTTAATTAAGCTTGAAATTTTTTTTTCTTTTTTTGAGACAGTGCCTCAAGCTGTCGCCCTGGGTAGAGTATCTTGGTTTCACAGCTCACAGCAACCTCCAATTCCTGGGCTCAAGCGAGTCTCTTGCCTCTGCCTCCCAAGTAGCTGGGATTATAGGCACCCGTCACAATGCCCAGCCATTTTTTGGTTGCAGCTGTCATTGTTGTTTGACAGGCCCGGGATGGATTCGAACCCGCCAAGCTCAGGTGTACGTGGCTGGCGCCTTAGCTGCTTGAGCCACAGGTGCCGAGCCTAACTTTGAAATTTTTATAAATTAAAAGTGTTCTATTTGAATTCTCTTCAAAATCAGATTTTTAAATTATGAAATCCCAATAAAGTCTGCAGTTTAGTTAATAGTTTCGTATCAATGTCTTTTTCTTTTTGTTTGGTTTCTGTTTTTTTTTTATTTGAGACCAGAGTCTCACTTTATCATCCTCAGTAGAGTGCCATGGCACCATAGCTCATAACCTCCAACTCTTGGGCTCAAGCAACCCTCCTTGAGTAGCTAGGACTACACGCGCCCCCCACAACTCCTGGCTATTTTTAGAGACCAGGTCTCACTCTACTTCAGGCTGGTCTTGAACTCCTGAGCTCAGGCAATCCACCTGCCTCGGCCTCCCAGGGTGCTAGGATTACAGGTATGAGCCACAGTGTCTGACCTGTACCAATGTTAATTTCTTGGTTTTCACAAATGTACATGGTCATTTTAGATATTGACGTGAGTGGAAATTAAAGGAAACTAGCTGCAAAGCATATGGGAACTTCATACTATTTTGCAACTTTTCTATAAATCTAAAATTATTCAACAATAAAATGTTTATTTAGAAAAATCTTCTTTTATTTTTGGAAGCAGGGTCTCACTATGTTGCTCAGGCTGGTCTAGAACTCCTGGGCTCAAATGATCCTCCCCCATCAGCCTCCCAAGTAGCTGAGATTATAGGCACCAGCAGAAAAATAATTTTTTTTTTGAGATAGAGCCTCAAGCTGTCACCCTGGATAGAGTGCCGTGGCATCACAGCTCACAGCAACCTCCAATTCCTGGGCTCAAACGAGGCTCCTGCCTCCACCTCCCAAGTAGCTGGGACTACAGGCACCTGCCACAACGCCCGGCCATATTTTGGTTGCAGCCGTCATTGTTGTTTGGTGGGCCCGGGCTGGATTCAAACCCGCCAGCTCAGGTGTACGTGGCTGGTGCCTTAGCCGGTTGAGCCACAGGCGCCGAGCCAATAATTTTTTTTTTTTTTTTTTTTTTTTTTAGGTAGAGTCTCACTTTGCTGCCCTGGGTAGAATGCCATAGTGTCATAGCTCCTAGCAACCTCGAATTCCTGGGCTCAAGTGATCCTCTGGCCTCAGACTCCTGAGTAGCTGGGACTATAGGTGCTCACCACCATAATGCCCAACTAGTTTTTTTATTTTTAATAGAGATAGGGTCTCACCCTTGGTCAGGCTTGTCTTGAACTCCTGAGCTCAAGCAATCCAACCTCCTCGGCCTCCCAAAGTGCTAGATTATAGGCGTGAGCTAACATGTCTGGCAGAAAAGTCAAATCTTTGAACTACAATCTACACAGAAGAGTTTTTCTCAGACTAATGGTCACAGACTGTCCTGGGAGTTCATGAGTTAGGGCCTTCAGGGATCCAAGTATTAGAATTATCATTGATATCTGTGATTTGTAATTCATAAGACATCCATTATTTTATCTCCACTCTAAGAATGTGATATGGGTAGCGTTGGTGTTATGACTGTGTATAGACCAGAAAACTGAGGTAGGTCAGCAAGCTGAACCAGCCAGCCTCAGAGCACTTCGGGGGTAGCTGAGCCGGGTTTCAAATCTATCTCCTCATTCCAAGGTTCTTTCTACCAAACACAACTCTACGAGTTCTGAAAATACCTGTTTTGCTTCCAGCCAACATTTTCTTTATAGTCCACCATTGGGGTGGAATTCTCTGTTAGATCTGTAGTATTACTGGGCCAGACATATGGTTAGATGAAAAAAGGAAATTACCAGGTGGTATGTGTAACATGATTACATCTTTATAAAAAATTAACTAAAACAAAACTATAAGTATACACATATATGTCTGTGTCTACAAAGAAAAGGTCTAGAAGACTATTTCCTGAGAAGCATGTATTACCTTTTAAATAAAAAAATGAACAACAACAAAGTCAACTAGGTTCAGGAAGCCTGGCATGAAATGGGGGCAAATAGCTTACAGCTTTCTCCCCTCTTCTATTCCTACTCCCTTTCTTTCCAGTTTCCTTGTCCAAACCAAAGAATAATAAAGCTACTATCTACCTTCTCTTCTCAGGTTTAGAAAGACTGTAGCACCATTTTTACTGCAGGTGGAACGCCAGGGCAGACAACCATAAGATTTAAGGCTCCACCCAAATCCCAAACAACAGTGAATGACCTTCAAGGTCTATTCCGTTCACTCTCCTTTTTTTTGTTAACCCAGATACTGGCTGGTTTCTTTGTCGTCCTTGTTCCCAGCTTGAGCTAAACCTCTTATCTCCAAGGCATCAGATCCTTTGCCACCTGAATCTGCCAACCTACTTATTTGCTCCCCAACATGCCCCCAAAGGGCGGCTCCCCAATTCTCCTGTGGGAACCTGCCCTGGAACTCTGCCCCTTTCTCTGCTTTTCCTTTCATGCGCACTGGCCAGTGCAGTGGCTCGAGACTTTGGGAGCAGTGTTCCATGACGGAAAGAACACAGGCTTTGGAGTAAATCAGACTGGGAACAAAATCCTGCCTCTGCCATGAAAGATCTGCATGGCCTTGGGACATTTTCTTAACCTCTGAAAATTTCTTAACTTCCCTGAATTTCAGTTTGTGCTTCTGTAAAATAAGAATAAATCCTGTTTCAAAGTGTTGTAGTGAGGCACAAGTACGATGAAAAATGCTAAGTGTCTCATACAGGTGGAAGACAACTCAGGAGGTGGCTAGAGTGATTATTTGGTGTCAAGGGATGAGCGTTAGCTGGTGGGGGTGTGCAGAGCCCTCCTGGCACAGTTCCCTCTGCCCTCCTCCCACCAGGGCTGACTTAGCACTGGGCACAGCAAACACAGTGCTTCTAGAGGCCCGTGAAAATGTTTTTAATGATTTTTTTTAATGATTTTCATTTCTTTTAGAATCAGAAGGAAAAAACCAAACTTTTAGGTCACAGAAATATTATTATATCACTCAGTTAATGATAAACATATACACAAATATGGATTATATCATTACATTAATATTATTATTATTATTTTTGAGACAGAGTCTCAAGCTGACGCCCTCAGTAGAGTGCCATGGCGTCACACCTCACAGCAACCTCAGACTCTTGGGCTTAAGGGATTCTCTTGCTTCGGTCTCCCAAGTAGCTGGCACTACGGGGACCGGCCACAGTGTCCCGGCTATTTTTAGAGACAGTGTCCTGCTCTTACTCAAGCTGGTTTCAAACCCTGGTTTCAAACTCAGGCAATCCACCCACCTCAGCCTCTCAGAGTGCTAGAATCACAGGTGTGAGCTACCAAAAAATTTCTTAAAAAATTAGCCAGGCGTGATGGCGAATGCTTGTAGTTCCAACTACTTGGGAGGCTGAGGCAGGAGGATCATTTTAGCCCAGGAGTTTGAGGCTGTAGTAAGCTATGATCATGCCCTTGTACCACTACACTCCAGCCTAGGCAAAAGAGTGAGACCTTGTCTCAAAAAAAAAAAACCAAAAAATGCACACACATATATACAGGGTGTCCATAAAGTTCATGTGCAATTTACTATGTTGAACCTTTTTTTTTTTTTTTTTTTTGTGACAGAGCCTCAAGCTGTCACCCTGGGTAGAGTGCCGTGGCACCATAGCTCACAACAACCTCCAACTTCTGGGCTTAAGCAATTCTCTTGCCTCAGCCTCCCAAGTAGCTGGGACTATAGGTGCCCACCACAACACCCAGTCATTTTTTGGTTGTAGTTGTCATTGCTGTTTGGCAGGCCCGGGTTGGATTCGAACTCGCCAGCTCTGGTGTATGTGGCCAATGCCTTTGCCACTTGAGCTACAGGAGTCGAGCCTGTTAAACTATTTTAAATTGCACATGAACTTTAGGTCCGCTCTGTATATATCTACACATACACACATAAAAATATATCTATGTATACATGCACACACACAAAAGGTACCAAACAAATGTATACACATTTTAAGAAAGGAAAAACCTGTTTTAAAATTGTAATATTATATACTGATAACATTGGTTATCTTTCATATTGTATCTTGTACACATATCTCTTATATGCAGAAGTCAAATGTGACTTGAATATTACAATTTTAATACAGCTTTTTCCTTTTGTAAAATGTGTATACATTTTTTGGCACCCTCTGTATTTTATAGATGAGGAGCCTACAAAGAGAAAAGTGCCAAGGGCCCAGGAAAGTGCTAATGTGGCCTCACTTTAAACATGCTTGAGGATCTCCCCTTTAGACTAGGAAAGGGGATGTGAGGGGGGGCACAGATGGAAAGGTGCAGGAAAGGGAGTGTAAGATAAGGGGTGGGAGTGAAGGGCCAACCCTCCCTGATCCTTCAAAGTATAAGCTCTGTTCCTGCCTGCAATTTCTATTCTTTGCTCCATTCCTCTTTATGAACTTCCATTTGCTTGGACTCAGTTGGTAGGGGGTTGTATGATAGGTCCTAAAATAGCACTTCACTTATGTCTCTTTTGTTGGGTCAAAAATATAAATATACGACTCAGTAACAACAACAGCAACAAAACAACTCAACTAAAAAAAATGAGTGAAGACTTGAATAGACATTTCTCTGAAGATAAACAGATGGCCAATAAGCACATGAAAAGATGTTCAATATAACTAACCACTAAGGAAACGCAAATCAAAACCACGATGAGATACCACTTCCTTTAGCATGGCTATGAGTAAAACTACAGAAAGTAACAAATATTGGCAAGGATGTGGAGAAACAGGAAGATTTATGCATGACTAGTGAGAATGAAAAAGAGTACGGCCACTATGGGAAACAGCATGGTGTTCTTCAAAAAAAATAAACTTAGAATGACCACATGATTCAGCAATTCCACTTCTGAGTATATATCCAAAAGAGCTAAAAGCAGAGACTCTAACAGATGTTTGTGTACCTATGTTCATAACATTATTTGTAATACCCAAAAGGGAGGAGGGCGGGGCTTGGAAGCTCATGCCTATAATCCTAGCACTCTGGGACACCAAGGCAGGAGACTAGCCTGAGAAAGAGTGAGACCCTGTCTCTACTAAAAATAGAAAAAATTAGTGCCTGTAGTCCCAACTACTCGGGAGGCTGAGGCAGGAGGATCACTTGAACCCAGGAGTTTGAGGTTGCTGTGAGCTAGACTAATGCCATAGCACTCTAGCCTGGGCAACAGAGTGGCATTGTCTCAAAAAAAAAAAAAGGGGGTGGTGCCTGTGGCTCAGTGAGTAGGGCGCTGGCCCCATATATCAAGGGTGGCGGGTTCAAACCCAGCCGCAGCAAAACTGAACTGCAAAAAAAAAAAAAAAAAGAAAAAAGTTGGAAGCAATCAAATGTTCATCTACAGATGAATGGATAAACAAAATGTAGTATATACACAGAATGGCATATTACTCAGCCTTTAAAAGGAATGAAATCCTGACATGTGCTATAATATGGATAAAACTTGAGTACATCATGCTAAGTGAAATAAGCCAGACACTGGAGGACAAATACTGTGTGATTTTGCTTTCATGAGACACCCAAAGCAGTCAAATTCATGCAGACAGAGGCAGAATGGTGGTTGACGGGGTGGAGAGGGTGGGGAATGGGGAGTTAGTGTTAAATGGGGGTGAAGTTTCAGTTTGAGAAGATGAAAATGTTCTGGAGATGGATGGTGGTGATGGTAGCACCACAATGTGAATGTACTTAATACAGTCATCCCCTCTTACCTGTGGTTTTGCTTTTCATGTTTTCAGTACCTCAGTCAATTACCGTTCAAAAATGTTAAATAGAAAACTCTAGAAATAAATAATTCATAAGTTTTAATTGCACACCATTCTGAAGAGTGTGATGAAATCTTGCTCATCCCTTTGTCTTCCATGTCCATGCTAGAGGTGCTCCCTACCCACTGTCACTTAGCTGGATCAAGCTGCTAAGTGACACAGGATAACAGTGTAGGGTTCAGGTGACTCTCATTTTACTTTACTACATTGCCCCAACGCACAAAAATAGTAATATTGGCACTTCAGACATATCACAGAGAAGCAGTAAAGTGCTTCCTTTAAGTGATAAGGTGAAAGTACCTGACTTAAGCTGGGCATGGTGGGTCCTATAACCCTAGCATTCTGGGAGGCCGAAGCCAGAGCAGCCCTTGAGCTCAGGAGTTTGAGACCAGCCTCAGCAAGAGCAAGACCCCGTCTCTACTAAAAATAGAAAAAAATTAGCCAGGCATGGTGGCAGGCGCCTGTAGTCCCAGCTACTTAGGAGGCAGGAGGGTCACTTGAGCCCAGGAGTTTGAGGTTGCTGTGAGCTAAGCTGAGGCCATGGCACTCTAGCCTGGGTAACAGAGTGAGACTCTGTCTCAAAAAACAAAAAAAAAGTTCATGACTTAATAAGGACAGAAAAAAAATTTATTATGCTGAGGGTTCTAAGATCTACAGTACAATAAGCTGTTCTGAGAGGGAGAGAGCGGGACCACATTCACAGAATAGTTATTAAAGTATACTGCTATATTTCTATCTTATTATCAGCTATTGTTGTTAATATCTTACTGTGCCTAATTTTAAATTAACTTTATCATATGTATGTTTATAAAGGAAGAAACATAGTAAAAATGTAGTATATATAAGGTTCAGCACTATCTATGGTTTCAGGGATCCACTGGAGATCTTGGAATGGCTCCCTACAGATAAACGGGGACTAGGGGACTACTGTACCACTGAACTATACACCAGAGCATGGTTAAAATGGTAACACTTGTACTATATATATTTTTGTACATGATTTTTTTTTTGAGTCAGAGTCTCACTGCCACCCTGGGTAGAGTGGTATGTCATC
Organism: Perodicticus potto; assembly: GCA_963574655.1. Classification (NCBI taxonomy): domain Eukaryota; kingdom Metazoa; phylum Chordata; class Mammalia; order Primates; family Lorisidae; genus Perodicticus; species Perodicticus potto. Next base: position 1,418 of record CAUYRH010050838.1, on the reverse strand, counting down.
ATTATAGCTCACAGCAACCTCAAACTCTCGGTTCAAGCAATCCTCTTGCCTCAGCCTCCTGAGTATCTGGGACTACATGCAGCGCTACAATACCTGGCTAGTTTTTCTATTTTTAGTAGAGATGGGGTCTTACTCTTGCTTAGACAGGTCTGGAACTCTTAAGCTCAAGGAATCCACCTGTCTCATCCTCCCAAAGTGCTAAGATTACAGATATGAGACACCCTGTCTAGCCAACACAGATTTTTAAAAAGAAGAAAAAAAGATTGTAAATAGTTCCCCTTTGCCCAGGTCCTAATCCCCTGGCTAGTCGCCAAAGTATCACCTCTTTTTCCCTGGGCAGGTTTACTCTGGAGGTCCTCTGCCCTCTCTTCCTAAACATCCTTCAGGGTAAATGCAGTTTCTATAGCTTCACACATTGTAAAGGTATTCTCCTTTTATCTAGAATACCTTCTTTGCCTGCACAAACCTTATCCATCCTTCTAGGGAAAGGCCCAGATCCCCTTTCCCACTCATGAAGCCCTTGCAGACCAGTCTAGACTTGTGCCCTTTTCTAGCTTATCTCTTCTCACTACATAGTTAAAAGTTTGCATGTGGTGGATCACCAGTCACAGAGGACACTGTCTTAGACTTCCACTGGGCTTGTCAGTCACCTGTTTCCACATCACTAAAATCGCGGAATGTCTGTCCTAATGACAAATGAGGCTATGTGTATGAAAATATAAGTATAAAGACCAACCAAGGGTGTGTTCCTTTCTCACTCTATCTAGTATGTGCTGAAAACCATCCATAAACATCTGACAGTTTGGGCCGGGCGCAGTGGCTCATGCCTGTAATCCTAGCACTCTGGGAGACCAAGGCGGATGGATTGCTTGAGCTCACGGGTTTGGGACCAGCTTGAGCAAAAACAAGATCCTGTCTCTACTAAAAATAGAAAAACTGAGGCAAGATGATCACTTGAGCCCAAGAGTTAGAGGTTGCTGCGAGCTATGATGCCATGGCACTCTACCCAGGGCAACAGTTTGAGACTGTCTCAAAAAAAAGAAAAAAAAAAATCTGACGTTTGTCCAGCCCAGCCTGGTTATCCATTCTCAGTGTGATGAGCAGCAGAGCCCCGCCTGAGCATACCTCCAGAGAACAGTGGTTTCCACGCTGGGCCTGTACTATCAGAAGAGTCAAATTAAATCTGCAAAATCCCTTTCCAGGGAAACATGGGTTTCTTTTTTTTTTTTTTTTTTTGAGACAGAGCCTCAAGCTGGCACCCTGGATAGAGTGCTGTAGCATCACAGCTCACAGCAACCTCCAATTCCTGGGCTCAAGCGAGTCTCCTGCCTCCGCCTCCCAAGTAGCTGGGACTACAGGCGCCCGCCACGACGCCTGGCCATTTTTTGGTTGCAGCCGTCATTGTTGTTTGGCGGGTC
>CAUYRH010050832.1:0-12894 GCA_963574655.1 Perodicticus potto | reverse complement strand
GTTTAGGATATTGCATCCTCATTTATAAGTGAAATATGTTTATAATTTTCTTTTATAAAAATATATTTTCTCCATTTTGATATCAGGTGTATCCAGTTCAAGTAGAATGATTTTGAAATATTTCTTCTTTTTCTATTGTCTATAAGATTTGGCATGGTCTGTTTTTTGAAATTATCTTTTACTCTTATTTATAAATATTAGTTGTCTATTTCTTGAGGCTTTGGAAAACAAAAATAAGAAGTTAACTGATGACTCCATACTGAGCCTCAGAGTCAAAGCATTCTATAATAGACATACTCTTATTTGACAATGTGAATATTACTTTCTTTGCATTATTATTATTAATATTGCTTAATATTTTGATGCAGTAATCATCTGATTTCTTTTCTGAATGTATTTATCTTTGTTCATTCTTTATGAGATTTTTATTTCTAGTCCTTATCTTAAATATTGTTATTGTTATTAAATTTTAAGCCTTTTTAATTCTGTGAAGGCAAAAAGTAGAAACCTAATAAACACATATATATGTAAAAATAAAAAAAAAATGGTTATAAAGAAAGTGACCAAAAAGTGCTCAAAGCTTTTTTTATTGATCAGAGTTATATATTAAATTTTCTGATTTTAATTATTATATGTGATATAATGTATTGGGTAAGGACTAAAAGAGTAGCAATTGTTTATACAATTTCTACACTAGCAGATAGGGTAAAAAATTCTTACAATAAAAAATAAAAATATCTATTTATATTTATACATATACATATGCACGTAAACATGCAAACACTCTGCATTAGTTATCTTTTGTATAACTAATTACCCCCCAAACTAAGCTTAAAACAACCAACATTTTTTATCTTACATTTTTTACGTGCCAGGAATTTAGGAGTTGTTTATTTGTGTACTTCTGGCTCAGTATGTCTTATGAGATTGTAGTCTTATGTTTTGGGGGTTGATAGTAGCCTGAAGGCTTGATTGTGGCTAGGAGAACAGCCTCCAGGAACACTCACATGACTGCTGGCAGACAGTCATTCCTCACCAGCTAGCTGTTGGTCAGGGACCTTAGTCGCTTGCCATGTGGGCCTCCCAGGGCACCTGCTGTCAGCATGGAGGTTGGCTTCCCCAGAGTGGCTCAGCAATGCATGAGAGAAAAAGCAACTGGATGGAGCTTGGAGAATCTTTCATAACCAACTCTAGGAAGTGACATACCATCTTGTTAGCTACAATCCATTCATCACAGGGAAAGAATCCCAGCAAGTAGGACTATCTTAAAAGATAGTTATCACAGTCAATTTTAAAGGACACCAATTACATAAAGGAAAACAAAGAAACATAAAAAATAAAAGAAAAACAATGAGAGAATAATACACTATTATAAAAGTAAAATTAAAATATCAGTAATTACAATAAATGTAAATGTATTACTTCTCCAGTTAAAAATGGAGATTATCAGAGTGAACAAAAATATGAAATCCAGCTCTTTGCTCTTTATAAGAGATGCACTTAAAACATAAAGATATTAAAAATTTAAAAATTAAAACATTTGCCAAAAAGACCAAAAAAGAAAAAAAAATGAAGAAAAACTAGTAGCGTTAATCTCAGGAGAAAAAAAAAAAAAACAGACATTAAGGCTAAGGCTAAGTATTACTTGCAATAAATATAGTCATTTCATTATAATTCATTTTCAAGTAAGATGTACTTCAACACTTCTATGACACTGATAGCTTTGTATGAGGAAGTCTGAAGCAAGTATAAATGAACCTCAAGAGGAAAACTGATGCATCAGCCATTGTTGTGGAGTTTTAGTGCCCTTCTTAATGGTTGATACATGACAACCAGTAGCAATAAAGAATTTTTGAGAAATAAAATTGTCATTCTGGTCTGAGCACATGTGAAACATTTACAAATGCTGACCACATAGAGAGCCGTAAACCAAACCTGGTTTACAGTTTGGTGTATGTAAGGTTGGGAAATCTTATTATTGGAAGTTAATAAGAAAAAGATAATTGGAAAAAAAATCTTGTTCGTTTGGAAATTTAATAATACTTCTAAATACTTTAGGTATCGATGACACAAACACAATGGCAATGCGGCACTATTCAATCCTGTACAATAACCAAAGTCCCTGTGAACTGAGGCAGTTGAAGGGTACGTTACCAAATTATTATGTTGGGGGAAAGAAAATTATTTTTTAGATGAGTCAAATATTCAATTTAAGAAATTATAAAAGGAATAACAAAACAAAAAGTAAAGGAAGACTAAATATAAGAGAAGAAAGTGATAAGCTATAGGGAAAAAACATAAAGACCAAAAGTGAGTTCCTCTAAATACTGAAAAAGTAACTGCTCACAGGCTAGACTGATGGCAACAAAAAAGAGAAGGCACACATAAACAATTAAGAATAAAAATGAGAACATAATACACAAATAGTGGCAATTCAATATATTTAAAAATGCATAATCACCTTTATGTTAATGAATTTGAAAATTTACCTACAATGGAAAAACCTAAAAAAAGAGAATCAATGTCATGTACTCAATTAAAAAATACAATTTAGAATAATTCTATCATAATTTATATGATTAAATCAATAGTTCTAAATCTTCCCCCATATTGATACCAACCTCAGCTAATTTTTTCACAAACATCAGAAAATACTAATTGCAATTTTAATCAATTTCTACCAAAGAAAAATAGACAATACCCTAACTACTTTCATGAAATCATTGTTAACACAGTGCTGAAAACAGGCAAGGGTAGTATGTCTGACAAAGGAAAATTACATGACAGTTTCCCTTACAAACATAGAAGCAAACCCCCAAACAGAATATTAGCAGCCCAATAAAGCTATATAGAAAGGTTAATAAAATCTGTGATTTAATTGGCTTTTCACAAGAATTCAAGGATGGTTTATAACAAAATCAACTAATTTTATTTATAACATCAACAGATTAAGAGAAGGAAAACCATATGATCACCTCACTAAATGAAGAAAATAATTCAGTAAAATAACCAGCACCTAATTGTAAAATGGCTTGGTAAACTGAGAATACAAAAAAAAGTAATGTAGCCTTTTTCATGTCATTGACCAAAGAAAACAGGTGGGTAGAGCAACACCATGTTCAATGGTGTCGAACTTGGAAAGCATTTACTTTAAAATCGGGAACACACAGCAAATTTCCACTCTTGGTCTTTCTAGTTAGCATTGAGGGTCCAGAAAAAAATGAAAACACTTAGGACTAAAGGACAAATTAAAACTGTCACCGTAGATTGATAGGATTTTTGACATGGGAAAGGCAAAATAATAAATAAATATTCAAAAAGCAATAACATTTGAATCAATAACAGTTTTCCTGCTTCTAACATACAACTCATTTAAATTTACTATACTGCTGTCAAATATATTTAGATTATATAATGTTTTAAAAGATGTCATTACTAGAGTAACCATAAATATAAAACTAACAAAATGCTTGCAAACGTTTATGGAGAACACCATATGCGTTGCCTGTAGTGAATTATAGGGAACCTGGATAAACGGAGAGATTCTGTTTTCCTAATTCAGCAGTCAGAGCATTGCAAAGCTGTCCATTCTCTCTGTGTGGACCTGCAGGACAATTTAATTCAGTTTAAAGTCCCAGTAGGTTTTTCTTTTCTTTTTAACTGATGGTGCATATAAATTATTTGGTAGAGCAAAGGTCCAAGAATAGAGAAAACACTTCCGAATTAACCGAATAATTTAGGAAGACTTTTACTACCAGATCTCAAGACGTATAAATATGGCAAAACTGTAAAGTAATAAAACAGTAAACAAAGAGCCAAGAAAGAAAGCCCCCAATGCGACCTGGAAAATTGATAGATGTCAGAACTGGCATTGCCAATTAGTGAAGAAAGGATAGATTTTTCAATCAATGATTTCACAATGGTTAATTTTTCATTTGAAGGAAACAAAATTGATTCGCTAAGTCTCACCATGCACATTTCACCCTACTTGGATGAAATATCATATAATTTTAAAAACACAGTACAGTCTATAAAGAGAGTGAATAGACAAGCAAGAAAGGGAAAGCTAATATTTGCAATATTTGACATAAATTAGTACAGAGAATATGTAAAGAATGACTATAAACCAATAAGAAAAAGGAAGCCAGGTTAAAAACTAGCAAAAGACTTGATTTGATATTTTACAGAAGAGAAAAATGATTAACCACAAACATTAAAAAATATGTTCGGGCAGTGCCTGTGGCTCAAAGGAGAAGGCCACTGGCCCCAAGTGCCGGAGGTGGAGAGTTCAAATTCAGCCCTGGCCAAAAACTGCAAAAAAAAAAAAAAAAAATGTTCAATATTGTTAACAAGGAGGTACATGCAAATTAAAACCACAATACAAGGGCATTTTACAGTAACCAAATAGGCAAAAATTAGGAAGTCTGAAGTGCTGGCAAGAACAGGAAATAATAGTACACTACCGGCAAGATAGATCATTTTGTGAGACAATTTGGTTTTGTCTAGCATCCAGGAATCCCAATTCCCGGTACCCTTGCATATACGCACCAACAGACACATACAAAAACGAAAGCGATCTTTAAGGAACTGTTATGCATGAACGCCAGCAAGTTAATATTATGAAATGCTACATAAGGAATGCGTACACATGAACTCCAGTGATGTGATGAATTTCACAACTATAATACCACAAGGAATGAAAAAAACAAAGCAGAGAAAAACACATTGACTATAACTTCACTTTTATAAAGTTTAGAAACATGGATATGTGGTAAATGATAAAGAAAATCAAGGAAATGCAAACCAATTCCAGGACTGTAATATTGTAATTATTTGGTGTGAGTTGGGGAGTAATGGAAAGGGATCAAGATGGGCATTGAAAACTTCAAGGCCCTGGTAGTTCCATCTTTAAATTTAAGTAGTAATTTTATTGTTTTTTGTAAGTCTGCATATTTATCAAAGCATTTTTGTATAAACTAAATATTCCAGAAGGTTTTGTTTAACATTAAGCTATAAAATGTGAAATATGATTATAGAAAGATATAGGAAAGGAAGGAAGTACGAGGGGGCAAGGAGGACAGGAAAAAAGGAGAGAAGAAGGAAATTAGAGTGAATATCATAAAATTTTCAAAAATATAACAAATTGTACACCTTAAACAAACGTTTGTGAGGAAATTCTTGTGTGCCAGAAAAAAAAAAAAACTTACAATTAGGCAACAAAAATGCCTTCAAAATATTTAATAGATCTAAGACTTAAGAGGTGATTTTGCATATGCTTCCTAATAGCTAAGTGGCAAACCAACATTTTAAGCCAGTTATTTTTATTTAAGATTTTATCTTTGATAACTAGTCTGTGTTCTAGAAGAATGCCAGTCCAAAGGCTGGAAGTTTGGGAAAGTATTTATTATTAATCAATATCCTCAAGTGAGGGATATCTTATCCCAAGGGTAGGTGTTTAAAAATGACCCCAAGGTTATGTGGATTACAAACATTTTTTCTTACTTTGTAAATTGACATCCGACAATTCTCTCTTATAATACAAGATTATTTTCTAAGAATTATATAAAATGTAGAAACTATAATTAAAAAAATTGATTAAAGACTATGACTACTATTTTAATTTTTTTAAAAAAATTACCATAAATAAATTTAAAAAGCAAGTGGGAATTTGGAAAACCAAACTGTTTATGTCAGACAAAAAGTTTCATGTCTACAGCCGGGCATTGTGGTGGGCGCCTGTAGTCCCAGCTACTTGGGAGTCTGAGGCAAGAGAATCGTTTGAGCCCAAGAGTCTGGGGTTGCTGTGAGCTGTGATATTATGGCACTCTATCAAGGGCTTCAAAGTGAGATGCTGTCTCAAAAAAAGAAATTCATTCTGCATTCATTCTTACATTCCCCAGAGACAAAAAAAGAGAAGTAGACCACTCTCCAAAAATTAAAAAAAAAAAGACCAAAAGATACAAACAAGCAATACCAGGCGGCCACAAAGTTCCTTGTGCAATTTTAAAAAGTGTACAAATTGCACATGAACTTTATGGCCACCCTGTATATGAAATAATAAATGCAAACCGTCCAAAAACATGCATTAACCAAAGAGAAGTTTTTTTTTACTCTATCATTTTACACATATTGGAAAGATTCACAATGTACTTTGTTAAGGTTTACCCACACCTCTGTTTCTATGCCCTGTTGGTACTAAGGTAATTTTGATTAAATTTCAAGAGTGAATTTGGCAACATGTTTCTAAAAACAGATGTGTATGTACTTTGACTAAAAAATTTTACTTATAAAAATACTTTCTAAAAAAAAGGCTTTTTCAAAGACACATGTGTTAGTTGGTTTATCACATTATTTATAATAATTAAAATCTGAAAATTAGGAAATTGGAGTGAATATCATAAAATTTTATTAATAGATTATTTTTATAAATTATGGAATTCTATAAATGGAATATTAGAATATTTGGCACACATTGAAATGATTATAAACAAATATTACCAACATAGAAAATATTGATTGAAAACAAGTTATATAATCTGTACTGAAGATGGAATGTATCTGTGATGGAATTTTATGGAAATTTCACATAAATTTTTCCTATTAAACAGTGAACGCATCTCTATATGAGTAAGCACATATCATTAAATATATGTCAATGTTATATATGCACCTTTTCCTTAGGCAGTTCTGTTTTATTTCTTAACTTCTGGTTAGTGTGAGGACAGGGACAATCAGGTTACACTGTTTGCACCTGTAAGGTGAAGGTCAGGTTGCAGTTGTGTCACCATCACCCGGGAAGTGTGCCTTCCACCCACGTTGTTTCCACTGGGCAGGGACCCACCAAACTCCCCTCCCCCTTCTTGAATTTAATTGAGTTTTTCTCATATGTAAGCATTTTAATGTTAATATACAAGTTTCAAATTAGTATTGAGAACATGTGATGTTTGTTTTTCCATTCTTGCGATACTTAAGGGGGTGTTCTCCACATCCATCCAATTTGTACTAGAGGATAAAAATTCTCCATCTCTTTTTATGGCTAAATAGTATTTAATAATATAAATACATCATGGTTTATTAATCCATTCATGTGTTGAAGGGAAGTTTGGTTGTATCCACATTTTTTTGCAACTGTAAATTGAGCTTCTATAAGCCTTTTGAGTGCAGATGGCCTTATATAATTATTTTTTATTTGGGGGAAGAGTACTGATGGGATGGCAGGTCTACTTTTAGTTTTCTGGGTACTCTTCATACCTTTTTCCATAAAGGCTGTGCTAGTTTGCAGTCTGCAGTCCCACCAACAGTGCATGAAGTTTCCCTTCTCTCTGTACCCAGGCCGGCACCTGTTACTTTGGAACCTTGTGATGTGGGACATTCTCACAGAGGTTAGATGATCTACCAACGTGGTTTTGGTTTGTATTTATCTAATTGTTAGAGATGATGAGCATATTTTTCCTGAGTTTTTTGGCCATTCATCTGTCCTCATGAGAAAAGATTCTATTCACGTCTCTTGCCCAGATCGTAATGGGGCTGTTCGCTCTTTTTTTGTTGATTTGCTTGAGTTCTTTGTAGATCCTGGTTATTAGCCCTTCATTGGATTTGCAGCACCCAATTATCTTCTATCATTCTAAAGATAGTCTTTTTGCTTTGTTGATTGTGTCCTTAGCTGTTCCAAAGCTTTTAAACTTGATCAGGTCCCATTGATTTATTTCTGGTGTTTCTGCAATTGCCTCTGGGTTCTTCTTCATAAATTCTTTCCCATGATCTATATTGTTATGAATTTTTCCCACATTTTCTTCTAGAGTTTTCATAGTTTTGTGTCCTACGTTTAAATCTTTTATCCATTGTGAGTTAATTGTGGTGAGGAGTAATTTGCATTACTTACAAATGCAAATGGTGTAACCTAATTGCATGTATCCTCACACTATCCTGAAATTAAGAAATAAAAAGGAATTCCCTAATGAAAAAGTATATATATATATATATATATATAATGATATATGCTTATTTATATATAGATGCATTCACTGTTAAATAAGAAAAATTTATGTGAAATTTCCATAAAATTCCATCATCCAAAGCAAACCAGTACAGATTATATAATCTTTTTTCAATCAATATTTTCTGTCAATAATGTTGATTTACCATCATTTAAATGTGTGTATAATATTCTAATATTCCATTTATATAATCCCACGATTTATAAAACTTTTACATGTAGTAACAAGTTCTCCCAGCACCATTTATTAAATAGAAATTCTTTGCCCCAGTGTTTGCCTTTGTTTCACTTTATCAAAGTAAAACAGATAGTGATATGGGACAGATTTCACCTCTGGGTTCTCTGTGATGGTTCCATAGATATGCGTCTCTATTTTTATGTCAATACCATGATGTTTTGATCACTTATAGACATGTATAACCTGGAGTCTAATAACATGATGCCTTCAGATTTGTTCTTATATTGTAGAATTGTATTGACAATTTGGGGATTTTTCTGGTTCCATACAATACCTAGAACTATTTTTTTTTTCAAGATCTTGAAGGTTTGATGTTGTTATTTTAGTAAAGATCGCATTAAATCTTTAGATTACTCTGGGTGGCATAGACATTTTGCCAATGTTGATTTTTCCCAGCCATGAGCACAGTATGTTCTTCCATCTGTTAACATCCTCTGCTATTTCTTTTCTCAGTGTTGTGTAGCTCTCTGTGGAGATCCTTCATATCCTTTGTTAAGTAAATGAAAGGTATTTTATTTTCTTTGGTGCTATTGTGAAGGAAATTGTATCTCTGATATGACTTTCAGTTTGGCTATGGTTGCCATATATGAATACTACTGATTCATGAATGCTGATTTTATATATCCTAAGACACTGCTGTACTTCTTGATCATTTTTAGGAGTTTCATGGTGGAGTCCTTGGAATTTTATAAGTATAAGATCATATTGTCAGCAAAAAAGGATCATTTTTGCCTCCTCTTTCCCCATTTGGACACCCTTCATATCCTTCTTTGCCAAATTGCATTGGCCAGGACTTCCAGCACTATGTTGAATAGTAGTGGTTATAGTGGACATCCTTGTCTGGTTCCAGTTCTAAACAGAAATCCAGTTTTTCTCTGCTAAGTATGATATTGTCTGTGGACTTGTCATAGATGTTCTATCAGTTTAAGAAATGTCTTGTCTGAATTTTCTTAAGTGTTTTTATCAAAAAGGATGTTGAATTTTTTCTTTCTGCATGTATTGAGAAGATCATACAGTCTTTGGTTTACTTCTGTTTATGCGGTGAATTACATTTATTGAATTTGCAGATGTTCAACCAGCCTTGCACCATTAGGATGAAGCCCTCCTGGTTGAGATGTAATTTTTTTAATCTGTAGCCGAATTCTATTTGCTTGTACTGAGTATTTTTTATGTGTAGCTGAATTCTATTTGATTGTACTGAGTATTTTTGCATCAATATTCATTAATGACGGTCTGCAGTTTTCTTTTCTTATTGAGTCTTTTCCTGCTTTTGGTATCAGGGTGATATTTGCTTTGTAGGAGTATGGGAGGGGTATTTCCTTCTCAATATTTTAGAATAGGTTCTTCAGTATACCAATGAGCTCTTCTTTGAAGGTTTAGTAGATTCTCGCGTGAGACCATCTGGTCCAAGACTTTTGTTGTTGTTGGATGCTTTTGTATTGTTTCAATTTTGGTGGTTGGTACAATCTCACTGCCTTATAGCTTGTAAAGTTTCCACTGACAAGTCTTCTGTCACCCTAATGCACTAATGGGATTGCCCTTGCAGGTCAGCTGCTGCTTAAGCCTGGCTGCTTGCAGAATTTTCTCATTCATTTTGATTTTAGCCACATCAATTGTAATGTTTTAGGCAATTCTCAGGTTCTGAGATTCTTTCTTCTCTATGGTCTAATCTGTTGCTGAAACTTTCTGAGATTGTACCTTCAATATTCTTAAACAAACAACTGCCAGCCTAGGATTCTATACCCTGCAAACTAAGTTTATATTTGATGTGGAAATCAAGTCTTTTATTGAGAAGCAAAGATTGAGGAAATTTGCCACTACAAGACCAGCTCTGCAGGAAGTACTCAGACCTGTAATATACACAGACTAAGATAATGGCCTGTGAACAAAATAAAGACATATGGAAACTAAAGGACAAAGACTAGTTTCCACAATGGCCCAAATGATAAAACAAGGCAACAGACTTCCACAATACAAGACTAACAGAAATCCATTATACTTATCAGTTCTCTCAGTAAATGTGAATGGCTTTAATTCCCCACTAAAGAGGCACTGGCTGACTGACTGGATAAAAAAGGACAAACCAAATATATGTTGCCTTCAGGAAACACATCTAACTCCCAAGGAAAATTACAGCTTAGAGTGAAGGGTTGGAAAACAGTATGTCAGATAAACCAAAAGAAAGCAGGAGTTGCAATCATTTTTGCAGATACAATTGACTTTAAAGCAACAAAAGTAAAGAAATATGCAATGGATACTATAATACTGGTTTATTTTGAGGCAAAATGGCAGCCGAGTAACAGCTTCTAACAGTGAGATTGGGAAGAGAAGACTCTAGGCATCTCTGGCTGGTGGGATCTGCCCAGAAACTTTCCTTTGCTGACACAGGGAGTTAGCAAGAGACTTCTGGACCCCACAAGGAGGACAAAAGTGGTGGAGAACTGGCAAGTGGTAGGTGCATTTGTTCAGTGGGAGGCTGCACGCAACTATAACCATAGCAACAGCAAGACTGGAAGCAGGAAAAGCCTTACCTGTGGGCTATTTTGGTTTTTTTGGACTTAGGCACTCGATTGAACTGCCTTGGGAGATCTTGAGTGGGTATGTGGATGACTTTGGGCTTGTCTGGGGCCCAGACTGAGCAGCTGAGCCAGAAAGGAGCTACTATTGTTCAGCTATGGCCTGCTCACACAGCTACTGTGGGGGAGTCGCCCCCGTGGGTTGCAGCGCGGAGATCAGCCAGGAGACCTTGGACAAGTAATCTAGTGACTGAGCTGCCCAAAGGCAGGGACTGAGACGCTGGGGAAGACCAGAGATCTAAGTGTTTGGCAGATTACAGCCTTGGCCCTCAGGGACATAAAGTGAGATCTGTTTTAGTGCATTGGATAACTGGGCAGCCACTCCAGGAGAGATCCCAGTGATAAGTGCTATCCTCGGAAAGCTTCTGCTTAGCCAAGGTTCATAGTTTGGAGTGTCTTTTAAGCGGGCTGAGGAGACATTTGGGCTCCCAACCTGCGGGGTCTGAGAAATCAGCAGAGGCCTCTAGTCTCCATCTTGTACAGTTGTGTCAACATTGTGATTAACATCTCATACCTCAGAAGATAACAATATTATCGCTTTAGCAGCCTACATTCGAAAAACAGAAAGAGAGCATATCAACAAACTCACAAGCCATCTTATGGAATTGGAAAAAGAAGAACAAACTAAGTCTAAACCCAACAGAAGAAAAGAAATATCCAAAATTAAATCAGAGATTAATGAAATTGAAAACAAAAGAATCGTTCAGAAAATTCATGAAACAAGGAGTTGGTTTTTTGAAAAAATAAATAAAATAGATAATCCTTTGGCCAGACTGACTAGAAATAAAAAGTAAAATCTCTAGTAACCTCAATCAGAAATGATAAAGGGTAAATAACAACTGATGCCACAGAGATACAAGAGATTATCCCTGAATACTACCAGAAACTCTGTGCCCAGAAATCTGACAATGTGAAGGAAATATATCAATATTTGGAATCAAACGCTCTCCCTAGGCTTAGCCTGGATGAAAAATATCTCCTGAACAGACCAATTTCAAGCACTGAGATCAAAGAAACAATAAAAAATATCCCAACAAAAAATGTCCTGTTCTGGATGGCTTCACACCAGAATTCTATCAAACCATCAAAGAAGAGCTTATTCCTATATGGCAGAAATTATCCCAAAAAATTGAGGAGGAAGGAATCTTCCTCAACACATTCTATGAAGCAAACATCACCCTGATACCAAAACCAGGAAAAGACCCAACTAAAAAGGAGAACTTTAGACCAATTTCACTAATGAATATAGACGCAAAAATTCTCAACAAAATCCTAGCCAATAGATTACAGCTTATCAACAAAAAACTCATACATCATGATCAAGTAGGTTTCATCCAAGGGATGCAAGATAATATGCATAAATCCATAAACGTTATTCATAATATCAACAGAAGCAAAAATAAAGCCTATATGACCCTTTCAATAGATGCAGAAAAAGCATTTGATAAAATCCAGGATCCATTTCTAATTAGAACAATGAAGAGTTTAGGGATAGATGGCACATTTCTTAAACTGATTGAAGCTATCTATGAAAAACCCACAGCTAATATTTTACTGAATGGTGTTAAACTGAAAGCTTTTCCACTTAGAACTGGAACTAGACAAGGTTGTCTTCTGTCACCATCACTATTCAACATAGTACTGGAAGTTCTAGCCAATACAATTAGGCGAGACAAGAAAATAAAGGGCATCCAAATGGGAGCAGAGGAGGTCAAACTCTCCCTCTTTGCTGATGATATGATCTTATACTTAGAGAATCTCAAAGATTCACCCACAAAACTCTTGGAAGTCATCAAAAAATACAGTAATGTCTCAGTATATAAAATCAATGTCCACAAGTCAGTTGCCTTTATATACACCCATAACAGCCAAGATGAGAGGCTAATTAAGGACACAACTCGCTTCACCATAGCCCCAAAGAAAATGAAATACCTAGGAGTATATCTGACAAAAGAGGTGAAGAATCTCTATAAAGAAAATTATGAAACCCTAAGAAAGGAAATAGCAGAGGACTTTAACAAATGGAAGAACATACCATGCTCATGGCTGGGAAGAATCAACATTGTTAAAATGTCTATACTTCC
>CAUYRH010050829.1:0-25065 GCA_963574655.1 Perodicticus potto | reverse complement strand
AAAAAAAGAAATGTTATAGTATACATTTCAAAAACATATATTTTAATAATTGTAGGTTTTAATACATGACTCTACTACAGTTTAGCCATTTCCTTGTTAGGCATGTTCTTTTTTTTTTTTTTTTTTTTTTGAGAAAGAGCCTCAAGCTGTCACCCTGGAGAGAGTGCTGTGGCATCACAGCTCACAGCAACCTCCAATTCCTGGACTCAAGCGAGTCTCTTGCCTCCGCCTCCCAAGTAGCTGGGACTACAGGCACCCGCCACAACGCCCGGCCATTTTTTTGGTTGCAGCCATCATTGTTGTTTGGTGGGCCCGGGCTGGATTCGAACCTGCCAGCTCAGGTGTATGTGGCTGGCGCCTTAGCCTGTTAAGCCACAGGCACCGAGCCATGTAGTTACTTTTTATCATGAACTTATTGCTATCAGCCTTAGAAATTTTTATGTGTGTATACTTCCATAATTTAAAAGTTGGGATAAATCTTATATTCCCTTAGGGAGAACTTCTATTTTTCTCTTTTGTGTCCACTATATGGTTGTTATTCCTCAACCTGACAATATTTCCATTTCTCTTCTTGTTCTCATTTCCCTATGATCTTTCACCTTAACTTTATCTTCTTTAAATAATTTATTATTATTTGAATATTTACTTAAATAATTTATTATTATTTGAATATGTATCAGGTGATACATACTATTGAATAGTATGCATGTGTTGTCTCAGTTAAGCTTTTGAACAGCTCTCTGAGATTAGCATTATTATTAGCCTAGCTTTAAAGATAGTATGCTGAGGCTTAGGAAAGTTAAGTCATTCGCCATAATTATACAACTAGTCAATGACAGATTTGAGAAGGATTTCGTGTCTCCTAATATCAGGACCCTTGTTTTTAACCAGAATACAGCCAGGCAGGCCTACTGTGATAGTATTGCATCTTCACTTGTTGGCACCTAGAGCTAAACTTTAAAAATAGCAACAAATACTGATTAATGCCTCATATTAAATCTTAGAACTTCATTCTTTGAGGAGAGCCTTGTAGTTGAGCCTTGCCTTGTTTCAGTGTTGTCTCATTGTACATATCAGTTCCTGTTTTCTTGTTACACTGATGGTCTGTCTACTCTCGTAGACACCATGTTCTGATAACACATGTATGCTCAGTGCAGGCAGAATTCCTTATATATAATGATAGCTGTCCAGTTATGATCGCTACCATCGTTTCAGCACTCACTGTATGCCAGGCTCTTTTCTTAGTACTTTACACATACTGCATTTATTATATTCTAATAATTACTTGAAGTAGATATTGTTGTCTCTATTTTATAGATGAAGCAACTGTGGCTTAGGGAGTCAACGATCTGTGGTTTTATCAGCCCTAAGTGGTGAAGCTGGATATCTAACTTAAAAAGCCTGTACTTTTTCTGACCTAGTATATGACTGTGCCTTCTCATTGTAGATACAAGGGAAGCATAATACATTACTTACCTTAAGGATTATACCTTTTTCCTTTTTTAAAGCAAAATTTAAAAGCTGCTTTGTGTTTTTTTTAACTTTATGACCTTTCTTAGAGTTTTAGCTACTTATATTGCTTTTTCTTTTTTGAAACAATGTCTATTCTGTGTCAATGATATTCTTATATAGAATTGTATATTAGGAAAGACTTTTCACAAAAATAATGTTTTTTTATTTATAAACTGGAAAACCTAAAATTTAGTTGTATCTGCTCTTTTGAAAAGAATCTGTAGTCTATTTTCTTGACTAATTGATTTAGCTGTGCTATTACATGTGGTTTACATTTCCTCTTTAAGGAAGAATTTTGGGGAAAAGGTGGTCCATCTTCCATTTATTTTTTTAGCCTGCTTTCCTGAGACAGTTTTTATGTTTATTTCCCTACCTTCCAGTTCCTCATTAGCCTACCTCAACCGAGTGTCCTCTCCCTTCATTTTATTGAAGTTGCTTTTTAGAGAATAGTCCATGACTCAAATAGCATGTCCTTCTCCCAGAATGGTCTCATGTTATGCCTGTTGTTATTAAATAGTCCTTTTTATTCCCAAAATGTCCGAGTTCATATAATAAATTTTATGGTTACCCTTTTTATAAACTATATGTTGACAAAGCTGGTGGTCAGACTTAGACTTTATCTTGCTTGTTTTTGTTTTGAGACAGAGTCTCCTTATGTTGCACTTGGTAGAGTGCTGTGGCGACACAGCTCACAGCAACCTCAGACCCTTGGGCTCAAGCAATTCTCTTGCCTCAGCCTCTCAAGTAGCTGAGACTACAGGCGCCCACCACAATGCCCAGCTATTTTTTTGTTGCAGTTGTCATTGTTGTTTAGCTGGCCTGGGCTGGGTTTGAACCCGCTGCCCTCAGTGTATGTGGCTGGCGCCGTAACCACTGTGCTTGGTTTTTAATAGCATCTGTCCATTGTTGATTCTGTGCTCTTTCTGTGACCCTGCACTCTTCTCTATGTGCCCTGTCAATGTTGGTGTTTCTTGGTGCTTAGTCCTGCTGTCTCTGCTTTTCTCACTTTTCCTTTTTTTTTGAAGTCATATTACATGGTCTTAGTTGCTGTCTATATGTATTTCCTTTATGCAGTTATCTTTTTTTTTTTTGAGACAGTGTCTCACTTTGTTGCCCCTGGCTAGAGTGCTATGGTGTCATAGCTCATAGCAACCTTATACTCCTGGGCTCAAGTGATCTTCCTGCCTCAGCCTCTCAAGTAGCTGGGACTACAGGTGCCCACCATAATGCCTGGCCATCTCCATTTTTACTTCAAGAGTATTAGAATGAGCTTTAAGTATATTGAACTACTTATAACTAGCCATAAATATTACAATTTTCTCTTTATTTTTTAATAGCCTTTTTTCTAGCCTTGGTTTATGCTGTCATTTAGATAATATTTTAAAATTTTATCTATAATCTTAATAAATACAGGAGATAAAATGAGAATTCACATGGCCATAGCAATAGTTGAACACTAAAAGGAAGAAACTTTCTAGTAGTACATACATGATCTCTACCTTTTATTTAGTCTTTTGTTACATTCATTTCCACAACATACTGCTTTGTGATTCCAAAGAACTTATAGTGATTTTACATGCCTCTGAAATTTTAGAATTTGTCTTAGAAAATAGTCTGTGTAAAATAGAATTTAAAACCATGTGTTGCATAGCCATAGGAATATCTGTAGGTCTAGTAATTCCAGATTGCTCTTTGGCCCCACATACCAGACTACTTATTAAACTGTTCTTTGGATGTCTACTTCAAACACGCAATGTCAACAACAAAAACTCACATTCAAGCTGGCTTCTTTTCCATTATCCTATGATACACGAGCTTGTGTTTTGATACCACCGTCTAAACAGTTGCCTGGGCCGGGCATGGTGGTGCATGCCTGTAATTCTAGCACTCTGGGAAGCTTAAGTGGGTGAATTGCTTATGTTCAGGAGTTCGAGATCAGCCTGAGCACAAGCAAGACATAGTCTTTGCTAAAAATAGAAAGATTAGCTCACTGTCTTGGTGTGTGCCTGTAATCCCAGATACTTGGGAGGCTGAGGGAAGAGGGTTATTCGAGCCCAGGAGTTTGAGGTTGCACTGAGCTACGATGATACCACCGTATTCTACCCAGCATGATAGAGTTAGACTCCATCACGAAACAAGAAAACAGTTGCCCAACCTAAAAATTTGAAAAATTTGGAAGTTATCTTTGACTTGTTTTTACTCCTTGAAGATACAGGAGACTTCACCACTCTGTCATTTAAACCTACATAGCCACTCTCTTGCATCTCTGCTTCTTTATGCCACTACCCTAGTTCCAGCCATTGCCTGCCATCTCTGGAACTCTGTTCTTTACTTACTACCAACTTTCTACAGTTACTCTTAACACTACACATCTGATCATGTTCTTTCCCTCAAAACCTTTGCAGTGGCTTGCCATTCTCTTCGTGTGAACACTAAACTCCTGAAGCTGCTTTATAAGGCCCTATCGTCTCATTTGTACCATTTCATTCTTTGCCTAAGCGATGCCAGCCTTTTCATACATACTACTTTCTGTTACCCAGAATTCCATTTGCTCCCCATCCCTAGTTTATCTGGTTAATCTTAATTCCTACTGTATTTTATAGGTAATAGTTTAAACATCACTTCCTCAGGAGAATCTTTTCTTGAATTGTAGGCTAGCTTTATTTGTTCTTCTTACTCCCCGTACTTTTCCCGTATTATAGTCCATATCACACTATTTTAGATATTAATCTCAGTAGAGAGAGACCATGTAAGACTTGACTTATTTACTGCTTTCTTCTCAGAGCTTAGATGAATACCTCACCCTCAGTAGGTGCTCAGTAATTACTGATGAGTGAATTTCATTTAATATGGAATCATTGCTGTTTATGTCTGTATTGTAGAAAGTACCAGTTTAGGTAAAAGTAGAAGTCCTAATCATTTTATTCCATTTAAGATTCCATTGTGTTTTTCACAAGAACAGTAATATTTAAAGCAGTGACAGGAAAATAGTGATTTATTAATTATATTCTGCTTACTGATCTTCTGGTTTCAATTAAATATTAATAGAACAATGATTCTCAATTTTTGATTAAAAATAATCCCAACATCACTCAGTGCAGTCCCTTTAATATCAGTGACTTACCCCCAGTGGCAGTAGTTGTTAGTTGGGGGCTGCATTTCAGAATCTCAGATGTGGGTAATGTGTTAAAGGTGCCCTCACCCTTATTTCTTCATTGAGTTGTATCCTTTCTTATCCTTTGAGATACTTGTTAAACTTAAGAGTTGTGTGAAATAATTAGGGTTGAAACCTAAATTTAATGTGTGGATATTTAGAGGTACAGTAGAGGTTCTCCTCACTGATGAGTTGGACAGGTAGGCAGTTAATTGATTAAGTTGGTTAAAGTGAGGAATCATTTAAAAAATGATATGTATATGCTTTAAACATTTTGTTTCAATTTAAAATACAAAAATGTGTGTTCATTCTTTAATCTTCTAATTTTGAGTAATGCACTTTCAGAATATGGTTTCTTTGATTGGAGTTCTCTCTTATTCTTCTTATGTATACCATATCTGTAAAACATTATCTGTGAATTCTAGTTTTAGTCTACATAAAATAGAGATAGATTATAAAGATCTTTGTGAAGTAGTCTGAGTGTAAAATACTTATAGGCTTTTGTGATTTCTTTTTTCTGCCCAAAGGTTTTTAAGCTTTTTTCCCTGGTACTTTTTTTTTTTTAAATAGATGGGATCTCTCTCTGTTGCCCAGGCTGGAGTGTGGTAGCACAATCATAACTCATTGCAGCCTTGAATTCTTGGGCTTACATGATTCTCTAGGCCTTACTTTTATTGTCTTTCAAAAGCATTTGGTCCAGTTTCTGTAATATCTCTCTTTATGCATTCATATTTCATTAGTTCATATACTTTTGATTTCCATTTTATAATTATAAAAAGAGCAAATAGTATGAGAAAAAACAAAAACTGACTTGGGGTAACCATATTACTTTAGTTTGTGTACTAGGAAATAGGCTACTAATCTTGAACATCCCATGTTTTATGGTAATAATATGTTTTTCTTTTTTTTGAGACAGAGTCTTACTATGTCGCCCTTGGTATTGTGCCATGGCGTCACAGCTAACAGCAACCTCAAACTCTTGAGCTTAAGTGATTCTTTTGCTTCAGCCTCCCAAGTAGCTGTGACTACAGGTGCCCACCGCAAGGCCCAGCTTTTTTTTGTTGCAAATGTCGTTTAGCTGGCCCAGCCTGGGTTTGAACCTGCCATTGTTGGCGTATGTGGCTGGCGCTGTAACCACTGTGCTATGGGCGCTGAGCTGGTAATAGTATGTTTTATAATGAGAACAAAGGTCTCCTTAGTCCAGTGAATCAGGTAATTGGATTAAGTTAAGAGAGCTATTGTTTTCTTTCTTTTTGGAGACAGAATCTCTGTTGCCCAGGTTAGAGTAAAGTGACTTCAGCCTAGTTCATGGCAACCTCAAACTTCTGGGTTCAAGTGATCCTCTTGCTTTAGACTGCCACAATACCCAGCTACCTTTTCTATTTTTAGTAGAGGTGGCATCTTGCTCTTGCGCAGGCTAGTCTTGAACTCCCGAGCCCAAGGGAACTTCCTTTCTAGGCCTCTCAGAGTGACAGAATTATAGGCCTGAGCCACTACACCTGGCCAACAGCTAATTTTTGATGGTAAAGATTTTGTGCAAGCCCAATTTTCCCCCCTAGCAATGTATTTAAGCTTTTTGTTTGTTTTTTTTAAGGCTTATAAAGTTTATGTGCATTTTTTTCTTTCTTATTTGAAATATTCTTTGTTAAAAATCGTATTTACGTATTCTTTGGATAGAAGAAAGCAAATATATCATTTAAAATCATATATATTTCATCAAATGGAATGAGGGCTAAAAATGTTTTAACTATTAGAACTGAAAATATTGTATGGTTATTTGAATCAAGAAAATAATGTTTTATAAAATAGCTAGATCAGTATCATGTAATATATTGCATATGTAGTAATAATTACTATTATAATCTGCTAAATGCATTTTTAATGCTCCGTTTAATTACCTTAATATACATCTTTTTATTTTTCATTTTACAGACCAGGAAATTGATTCAGAGAGTCTAAATAACATGCCTAAAACCATATTAGGTATTAAATGGTAGGCTGGAGTTTGAATTGAGGTGTCTCCTGGTTTTAAAGTGTACAATAGTCTATGTCATTGATTAAGTTTTTTTAAAAACTTATTTACTTAATTTTGGGCTATGTGTCTTTTTTAGATGAAGAAAATAGTTTACATGTGGTAGTAAACTGTGGAGAAGCATTACTGAAGAATAACACTTACTGGCCTCTTGTTAGTGATTTTATTAATATTCTTTCTCATCAAAGTGTTGCTAAGAGATTTTTGGAGGATCATGGTTTGTTAGTTACATGGATGAACTTTGTATCTTTCTTTCAAGGTATGAATTTTTACCCTTTTCGTTAATTTTTTTTGGTTTACAAAATGCCTGTTGCTAAACTATTAAGTACTGATTAAAATTTAATAGTACATCTATTCATACACATAAATGTCTCATTATTTGAAATAATTGTTATTTGTAAGTACTTTAATAAATAGTGAAAACAGAATTGGAAAATGTTAAATTATTAAAAAGGAAACAGGTGTGTAAGTTTTTGATCATCTTAAAACATTAATCTGGAAAAGTGAAATCTGTGCTCCATTAAAGATACATAAAGCTTTTGTAAAAATTTCGACTAACATTAATTAAAATTATTTTGATTTTCTTATTTAAAGATATTACATTTGTTATGGAAGAGACAAATCACAAGTTGTTTGTAGTTTATAAAAAAATTCCAAAAAGACTAGATCATTTTAAATAACGTACTTATTTCTGTATGTATTATGCCATTTATGCATTTATGTGCGTATTTGTGACTGGGAAATATTTTACTTGATTTTCAATCTGAATGCTTGCTTTCATTTGACAAGATTTATGTCTGCTTTAATTTTTGCAAGGTATGAATTTAAACAAGCGAGAGCTAAACGAACATGTGGAATTTGAATCTCAAACCTACTATGCTGCCTTTGCTGCTGAACTTGAGGCCTGTGCACAGCCGATGTGGGGGCTCTTATCACATTGTAAAGTTAGGGTATGTTGGAAATATTTTGTTAATTCCTGTATTTTCTGTAAAAATAATTATGTAGGCTCGGTGCCTGTGACTCAAGCGGCTAAAGTGTCAGCCATATACAGCTGAGCTGGCTGGTTCGAATCCAGCCAGGGCTCGCCAAACCACAATGATGCTGCAACCAAAAAATAGCTGGGTGTTGTGGCAATTGCCTGTTGGTTGTCCCAGCTACTGGGGAGGCGGAGACAAGAAAATTACTTGAGCCCAGGAGTTGGAGGTTGCTGTGAGCTATGATGCCACGGCACTCTACCCAGGGCGACAGCTTGAGGCTCTGTCTCAAAAAAAGAAAAAAAAATGATGTAAGGAAAAGGTTTGTGAAAATGGGTTTATTTACTTATGTACAATGTACAATGTTTAATTCTGTTTCAAATTGAATTCAGCTTTGTGAAAGCTGACCGGTGGGTAATTATTTTCTTAGGCAAGTTGGAAGTCATCTGTGTTATCAAATCTTCACAGACTGCCCCTATTGTGAATAGTCAAAGAACTATTAATAGTAATTCACATTCATTATTAATTGTTTCATTTCACCTACTATCAGTTGTCTAATGCTTCTTTTCTTTTAAGGGGTAGGAGAGTCTTCAGTGAAGTTTATAATTCTAGGATTCCAAGCACAAAATCTGTATAAATTTCACAAAACTTCCAGCTTTTAACATATTGTATATAATACAAGCATTGGTTTGATAGGTGTCCAGAAACCTTGGGCAGTCCAGAAAAATGGAATCCCTTGACTCTATTAAATTAAAAACTTGACTAAGATTTGGATATATGGACCCTAGGAAATCCAGCCTGTTAGCCTGAGCCAAGAAGCATGCTGGACATGGAAATGTTTTAAAGCCCTGGATTCTAGTCTTGGCTCAGCTTTTTCCTACTCGGACTTAGTCAACTCATTTAAAACTATTTGACCTTCTCAGTCTATTGTATTCTTAAAAAAAAAGAAAAGGGAAATGGAATAGTAAATCTTGCTCTTCCTCATAGGTTATTATGGGGCTGTCTTCCATTTATCTTTAAATGTATGTGTTTCCCTAAGCAGATTTATATTTTCTTCATTAGTTCAGCTGTTCTCTAAATGCACATGATTCATGACTTTGTTACGTACAGTCTTAACAGTTTCACATTTCTGATAGGTCTGGTTATTTATGTAGATCTCCTTTTAGGCACATGAATTTTTTTCTTTTTCCAAATTCTGTTTTAAGCAAAGATATTCATAGGCTACTTACAGCACTCATATGTTCCGCCCTCCCTTTTTTACTGTGTAAAATTTACATAATGTAAAATTTGCCCCTTTAACCATTTTTAGGTGTACAGTTCAGTGACATTAAGTGTATTCACAGTGTTGTGCATCCATCACTACTACCCATTTCCAATACTTTTATATCAGCCCAAAAGAAACTCTGTACCCATTAAACAATAACATTAGTGAATTTATAATATTTTGGCAGTTTCTTGAAATGGAACTTGATTTAATTCTACTTAAAATCTGTTTTAGCTTTCATTTGCTTTTAGAAATGTATAAAAGGAAGTATGTTGTGTTATTGTGTTCTTTAATTTTCATATTTGTTATTGGTTGTTTATTAAGGAATGATTTCTTGAAATGGCAGATATAGTGGTCATCTTGAAATCATTTTGCTGTTATATATGTAGTGCATATAATTATTGTTGTGTTCTATAAGTAAGTTGATGTTGAAAATATACATGTTTATTTACTATAAAATTTACCTATATTTATTATTTTAGGAAACTCAAGAATATACCCGAAATGTTGTTAGATACTGCCTTGAAGCACTTCAAGATTGGTTTGATGCTATTAACTTTGTAGATGAGGTATGTATATTTTTAATATATGCAAGTGCATTTAAGAAAAGAAATATTAGATACAGCTTAATGCTAAAAATAATGAAAAACTTTTTGTGTGATAGAGAAAGAAATCAGAGTGAACATAATATTAGGCTTAAAAAAAGAGAAATTGAAAGGGGAGACCTATTTGACATTTAGGAGATTCTAGAGTATACTAACGTGTGCTGTTTTCTAGAGAAGAGTGGCATAATTTCTCTTCCTGTTACTAAGTGTATATGTTTCTTTATTTCTCAGGACTGAAAATTAGTTTCAGTTGAATATGTATAAATGTGCAAATGTGAGGATAGATTAATGGGGGGAGGTATCACAACTTTAGTAATTGGGTATAATTCTTTTCAGGATATGTAGGAAAAGATGAGCTTGAACAAAGGTGATTGTTATTAATAATGGACTTAGAAGAATTGGCACAAGACTTGCTATGTATGAATTGAACAAATGGTTGCTTTTATCTGTCTATCTATTTATTTATTTATTTTTTGAGACAGAGTCTCAAGCTGTAACCCTGGTAGATTGCCGTGGCGTCATAGTTCACAGCAACCTCTAACTCTTGGACTCAAGCAATCCTCTTGCCTCAGTTTTTCTATTTATTAGTAGAGATAGGGGTCTTGCTTTTTGCTCAGGCTAGTATCGAACTTGGAGCTCAAGCAATCCACCTGCCTTGGCCTCTCAGAGTGTTAGGATTACAGCCGTGAGCCACTGCCCCTAGTCCAAATGGTTGCTTTTATTAGCCAGGTTTATCATCAGGAGCTCCTTGTATTCCTCTTATGAAGTAGGATTAGAATATGCCACATGCAGAAGGAAAAACAAGGTTTAGACAACTTGACTTTACTCTTCCACCTGATTTATGAACACTGGGCATATATAGGTGGTCACTCCTAAAGTCATACGTAGGGAAAATGGGAAATTGTAGCTATATGTACCTTTATTTATAAAATAGTCATCCATCACCAAAAGCATTTACAAAGTATTCTCTACATGTTGGGAACTCTTTGTAAAATTTTATAATGAATATTTTGTAAATAAAGGTACATTATGGTGCAGTTTCCTAGTTTCCTATGTATAGCGACTTTAGAAGGGATCTTTGGGACACCCAGTAGAATTCTTGCTCTCTGTGTGTATATTTGGCACAATCACATATTTATTGAGAAGTTTGGTATATAATGAACTTTATTTTCTTAAATTATTTGTGAGGTAAGTTGTTGTTCTATTGCCCCCCAAATACTTCAGTATACTTCAGGTAGTATTTCCTACCAACAAGGACATTGTCTTCTATAATCAGAATATAACTACACAAATATATCATTACCATCTAATCCAATGATGTCCTTTAGAAAAAGAATTACGTGTTGTATTTTGTTATCATCTCTCTAGTCTCCTTCTGGATCAGTTTCTCAGTCTTACTCTGCTTTTTCAGACAGTGACATTTTGAAAAGTATAGATGAGTTATTTTATAGAATTTCACTCAATTTGTATTTCTCTCATGATTAGGTTCAGATTATGTATCTTTTTCAGGAATATTATAGAAGTGATGTAGTCTTCTCATTGCATCTTACCTGGTGGTTTGTGATTTGTATTTATTCTGTTATTGATGATGTTACCTTTGTCACTTGGCGCCTGGTAGTTCTGGTTCCAGAGCCCACATCTCTTCACCATAAAAGTTACCCTTTTTTCCATTGCAATTAATATTATATATTGCAAAGATATACCTTGAAGTTATACAAATATATCTGTTTTCTCATTCAGTATTCATTTATTTTTTGAGACAGGGTCTCACTCTGCCACTTTGACTTAGAGAGCAGTGGCATGGTCACAGCTCCTGGGCTCAGGCAATCCTCCTGTCTTAGTTTCCCAAGTAGCTAGGGCTACAGCCATATGCCACCTTACCTGGCTAATTTTTGTTTTTCTTTTTCTGTAGAGACAAGGTCTAACTATGTTTGCTGTGCTGGTCTTGAACTCCTGGCCTCAAGTGATCCTCCTACCTCAGCCTCCCAAAGTGCTGAGATTATAGTATTCATTTATTTTTATCTGTAGGGATTCATAATTTCTATTTTATTCAGTGGGTGATAAGCCATCACTATTATTATTTAATGCTCAAATTGTTTCAGATTTGGCCAGTAAAAGTCCCTTCACGCTGGTTTCTGTGTCCTTTTGCTTGTCCCATCATTTTTTGAGAACATTCTTGTTTTCTGGCCTACCAGGATATTTCAGGCTTACCTTTATAGTTTCCCTATTCCATTCCTAGAATCAGTCATTTCTTCATGGATCCCTGGTCACTTTTAGTATATTTAAAAAGTATTTAGAAAGATCTGGGTGCTAGTTGTGCATTGCTGTTGGGCCGTCACTGCTTGCAGGCCTCACAGTGAACAGAGGATCTGTATGTATGTACGTATACATATTGCTGTATTCATTTTTCTGTTTGTATATAGTCAAATCTTTAAGTTCAAATTTACATGTTTAATTCCAAGATAACACCATAGGACTTACTCTAGTTTTCTTCAACAGGGAGAAAGCTGACTTTCACCATTATTCATATATTTACTTACTTTGAAAAAATTTTATATTTATATATTTATATTTATACATTTTTATATGTTACCGGTCTGTCATCTCTGTTGCCTCTTTCCCTGTAGGGATGTTCCCTTCTCCCTGCTTTGAGTTCGAGTCCTCATCTTGTTACCTTTTCCCTCATATGTTTATACCCTCCTCATTTGCCTTGGGCGCTGACTCCCCACTTTGAACTGCCTCTCCTTGAAGAAGGCCTTATCACCTTATTTGTGCTTTGGCCTCCCACACCAGGCATTTTGTCTTTTTGGAGGTTCATGCCATTTTGCTTTGGCTGTTTTTCTTGTTGTTTTATTTTTTTCTGAGTCAGTCTCATTCTGTTGTCCATGCTGGAGTACCATGGCACTTAGCCTTCAACCTAGATCTTGTTCATTTGCATTCTGATTCTACCTTCAACAAATCACCTTGATTTTTCAGACCAGTTGTCTTTGGTCTTTAAGTTTAAACTTTGTTTATGTAAATGGAAATGAGTCAGTCTTCAGAGCATACATTCTCCAGCTTCCACACAGCTCTGTCCTACTTTCAACCTGCTTTATTCCTTCCTTGTCTCATCCAAGATTAATCCCTCAGCAGGAGCTTTTCTCCACATGGTTCTCATTGGTATTTGAAACTTTGGGAATTATTAGTGAAATGGTAACAACACTAAGACAATAGGAAGATTGAAGTGGGGGAAAATTATGCACAGAGAGTTATGTAGCTAATGACATGAAATTAATGCATGGTTAGAATCAAGAGTAGAGTTAACGACAGAATCATGTATGCTATATAGAACTGCTGAACTCAAGGAAATTATATGTATGTTTTCACACAGAAATATTTCTAGGAAGAGATAGAATGTTGCAAAGAATTTAAATTGATTTTTAGAAGAAGAGAAAATGAGTTTAGAATTTAAGAAATCAAACAATGTGTTATGTTTTTATGTAGTGTTTAAAATTTTTCATTGTCCTCCCATCCCCTTTTTGTAGTTATACAGTAGAAAGGCAAAGATATTAAACAACACACCTGTAGTTATTTAGCAAATTATTGGTAATTTTGGGTCCAGAGCTCACATCTCTCAATTTCTTGTCTGGTAGTGGTTTCAACTATGCTGGTTGTTGGCAGTGGAAAGAGCTCTAAAGCAGGGGAATTTGAGTGTAAATGGGGCTCTGCCATGCCCCAGCTAGCTACAGGACCCTGGATAGAGTTTTAGCAATTTTATTTTATATGTATTTGTGTGTGTGTGGTGGGGGGAGTTAGAGTCTTACTCCGTTGCCCCAGGCTAAAGGGCCATGGCTTCATCCTATGTGATAGGAGATGAGACTGGAAAGGTAAGCCTTGTCTTCTGAGGAATTGGAAAGCTTTCAAGAGATTAAAGCCATAGGGAGTCACTAAAAGATTGTGAGTATAAGAAGTTAAAGATTAAATTAATGTTTTAGGAGGGCCACCGTCTGGCAGCATATAAAGGTTTAAATAAGGAGAAAATATGTTAGTCAAAGTCCTTTTAACTGCAAGAGGGAGAATAAGGCGTCATAAGTTAAAGGAGGGTAGTTTATTATGAATATATAAGGGTATGGAATGGACTGGAAAGCTGAGTAGGGACTCCTGTCTCTTTGCTTTACTTTGCTTTGCCTATGTATTTGCTTATTTTTGCTTCTTTTTCTGTATATCTTTGCCCATATGGTGAAATGTTGCATTCTTATAGTTGCCTAATGTTACTATTGCAGGCATACTCCAAGACTGCCTGGGAACGTATCTGAATCCCAGCTCCAGATTTTTAAGAAGGAGGGAGAAGCTCATTACTCAGGTTAAGTTAGGAGACCCTTGTC
The DNA here is from genome assembly GCA_963574655.1 of Perodicticus potto. Lineage (NCBI taxonomy): Eukaryota > Metazoa > Chordata > Mammalia > Primates > Lorisidae > Perodicticus > Perodicticus potto. The sequence goes on along the minus strand of CAUYRH010050829.1, from coordinate 11,160 downwards.
CTGATTCCATTAAGATTGGCTGCTATAAACTTGACCATAAGGTCTTAATCCCTATGTGTGTGATTGGGGTGCCAGGAAGTAGAGGGGTCATGTTCTGAGAAGATGGGAGGGTTATGAGCTAGCAGACACCACAAAGCATGTCTTACAGAGGGTAATAATAAAAGCAGGGGCTAGCAGTAAAATCTAAATATTGAGGGCCTGAGCTAAGGTTAGTTAGGTACAGTGTAGAAAGGGAAAAGAAAGATTTAAGAGATATTTAAATAATCAAATAAACAATTGGGTGTCTCATCAAGTTTAGGAGGTTTGTGAGAAGGAAGGAGTCTACATTTTGTGTTTAAATTACTGGTTATCTGGGGAAGAAACATTGAGTTTTAGGGCAAAGATGCTGAGTTTGGTTTGGGCACACTGTGTTTGTGGTCCCTATGGGATATTAAGTTGATGTTCAGTAGATACTTTTTTTTTCTCTATCCCAGCAGCAGTTCAATTGAGTAGACACTTGAATGTAAGATTTGGAGTTTAGGAGTGAGATTTCTGCAGGGAGAATGGGGACCGAAGACCCCATTCTGGGCAAGGGAAAACAGCCCCAGAAAAAAAGGCAAAACAGAGAAATAAGCTGAGCAAGGTGGAATAAAAACAGTTTAGCTAGCTTTCTTTTAAACCAGCAGCTAGATTACTTACCTGAGCAGTTCCTGCTTTTATTAGAAGCCTGGCCTGTAAGGGATACAGCTTGCAAATACCCCTGCTAGGTCTGTAAACACACTGAAGAAGTAATGGCTATAGAAGGAAGCAGCGTGCAAGGCCTAGGAAGGAACATTAACCAGGCCGTCCCCTGCCCAGTCAACAGTCAAAACAACCCATTGTGGGGATCTGTGTTATGGCCAGTGCAGAGATCAAGGGAACACCTCGAGCCCTGAGTTATGGCAGGAGGGCTATCACAGAGGAAGACACCTCTGGGAGGAGATCAGAGGAGAATTTTTCTGCTCTACTGTTGGTTCAGAGGAGCCTTACCCGGTCAGGGCGTCTGTGCCCCAGAGGACTATAGGAATTTAACCCCCCCCCCCCCCGCAAGGAATCTGTGTGTGTGACCACAGACTGGAGGTTGCCTCCACACAAGGCTCAGGTTTTGGATTTCTCAAGGCTGCTTGAGAAAGCTTGAGAAACCAAAGTTAATGGTTATAAATAGAATAAGAACTAACATGCTTACTCAGAGAAACTGCTGACGTTTTTGTTCCCTTCGTCAGCTTACACTCTGGCCTAATGAGATAATAGCCTTCAGTAAAAGCTGAGTGGAACAAGCACTCAGGGCCATTTGTTAGAACCCCATAAGTTAGTGGTGATCCCCTGTGTTTCCCACCTTTGAAAACTCTATTCTGTGTGTACCGTCTCTTTTTCTCTCACCGGTTTTAACTTTACTTTTATTCAGTAGATCGCCACCAGTTCCACAGGTCTTAAGGGACCCTGCCCCTGGGGTTTTTACTTATTCCTCATAGCCATCCTACTGTTACCCCTATTTTCAGGTCAGACAACTTAGGCACAGAAAGGTGGAAATTACCTGGCTTGAGTTAGCAGTTGAAGATGTGAACCTGGATAAAGTCACCTATAACATTAAGAGTGTATAGAGCAGAGACTGGAATCCAGTGACCACAAGTATATATAGAAAGAATGAAAAAAGAAGAGTTTTTCAAGTGGCCAATCTGTGACATTAGACAAGGAGGGAGTATGGAGTTTAGCACTACAGAAGAATATAATGAGTTTAGGATTTACTAAAGACCTGAAAGATAGGTAGAAGTCTGTGGCTTAGTAATAAATAGCAATATGTGTTGGGTATTGTGTTGTTTTACTTATTCCTCATAGCCATCCTACTGTTACCCCTATTTTCAGGTCAGACAACTTAGGCACAGAAAGGTTAAGTAACTTACTCACAGTTTTACCGCTGTAGGATAGTAGTTCCAGGATTTGAACTCATGCAGTGTAGCTTTTAAGTGTCTGCTCTTAATCACCATGCTACATGCCTTCAAAAGAAATTGAGGGAGATTCTCCCTTAGCTAGTTTGGGTAGGTTATGTTAGGATAGTAATGGAGGACAGATTTTTTAAAATTTTTATTTATTTATTTTTTTTGAGACAGAGCCTCAGGCTGTCACCCTGGTGACACAGCTCACAGCAACCTCCAACTCCTGGGCTCAAGCAATTCTCCTGCCTCCCCCTCCCAAGTAGCTGGGATTACAGGCGCCTGCCACAACACCCGGCTATTTTTTGGTCGCAGCCATCATTGTTGTTTGGCGGGCCCAGGCTGGATTCAAACCCACCAGCTCAGGTGTATGTGGCTGGCGCCTTAGCTGCTTGAGCCACAGGCGCCAGACCTATTTTTATTTTTTGAAACAGAGTTTCACTATATCACGCTCGGTAGAGAGCCATGGCATCACAGCTCATAGCAACGTCAGACTCTTGGGCTTCAGCAATTCTCTTGTCTCAGCCTACCAAGTAGGTGGGACTACAGGCACCTACCACAACGCCCGGCTGTTTTTGTTGTTGTTGTTGTTGTTTAGGAGGCCCGGGCTGGGTTTGAACCTGCCAACCTGCGGGTATGTGGCCTGCACCCTAACCACTGAGGTATGGGCGCTGAGCCGAGGACAGATATATTTATTTTTATTTTTTGCAGATTATGGCCGGGGTGGGGTTTGAACTGGCCACCTCTGGTATATGGGGCCAGTGCCCTACTCCTTGAGCCACAGCGCCGTCCCTTTTATTTTTAAATTTTTGTTGTAATTGTGGTAAAATATATATAAAACATAAAATTTACTAGCTTAACTATTTTTAAGTGTATAATTCAACAGTGATAAGTATATTGTTGTTATTGTGCAGCAACTGTCCATAAGTCTTTTAGTCTTGGAAACTGAACCTCCATACCCATTAACTAGCTACTCCTCATTTCCCTCTCCCCTAGCTTCTGGCAGCCGTCATTCTACTTTGTCTCTATGAATTTGTCTACTCTGATTCATAAAAGTACATCATGCAGTAATTAATTACCTTTTTGGGACTGCTTATTTTGCTTAGCACAATATCCTCAGGGTGCGTTCATATTGCAGTGCATGTCAGAATTTTCTTTTCTTTTTATGGATAGGAGATTTTTATTTATTAGAAAAAATATTTATAGCCTTTTCATGTTAAGGAGGATATTATTTTCATATTGGTTTTGAAAAAAATAATTATATTGGAGGTGATGGCCCTTTCTGGCCGTGGCCTGTTAGGAACCGGTCACTCAGCACCCCTAACTGAGCATCACCTCCTGTCATCCCCCCACTCCCACCCTCTGGGAAAATTGTCCTCATGAAATTAGTCACTTGTACTAACATGGTTGGGGCCCACTGCTCTGTAATATACCACATTAGCATAATTATCTGAATGTTCTGGATAAAAAAATTTTAACAGGAAAGTATTTACTAAAAACCTATGAAACCATTTTTTTTCTTTGGCTGGGGCTGGGTTTGAACCCGCTACCTCCGGCATTGGGGCCGGTGCCCTATCCTTTGAGCCACAGGCGCTGCCCGATGAAACCATTTTTTTTTTTTTTCCTGAGAGAGAGTCTAACTCTGTCACTCTAGATGGAGTGCTGTGGCATCATTTTAGTTTTCAGCAACCTCAAACTCTTGGGCTCAACTGATCCTCTTGTCTCAGCCTCCTGAGTAGCTGAGACTACAGGTGCCCACCGTGACATCTGCCTAGTTTTTCTATTTTTAGTAGAGAAGGGGTCTCACTCTTGTTTAGGCTGGTCTTGCACTCCTAAGCTCCAACAATCCACCTGCCTCGGCCTCTCAAGAGTTCTAGAATTACAGGTGTGAGGCACTATGCCTGGCATTATACAAGATTTAAAAACACATAACACCCTTTTAATTTTTAATTTTTCTTATTTGTTTTAGAACAACCATAGTATACTTTTGCCCTGTGGTGACATTGTGATTCATGGGATTTACAGATTGATTTCATTTTATTTTATTATTTTTATTTTTTTATTTTTTAGACAGAGTCTCACTTTGTTGCCTTCAGCAGAGTGCTGTGACCTTATAGCTCACAGCAACCTCAAATTGTTGAGCTTAACTGATTCTCTTGCCTCAGCCTCCCAAGTAGTGGGGACTACAGGTGCCCGCCACGACACCCAGCTAGGTTTTGCTCTGGCTCAGGCTGGTCTCAAACCTGTGGCTCAGACAATCCATCTGCCTCATCCTCCCAGAGTGCTGGGATTACAGGTGTGAGCCACTGTGCCTGGCCTAGGACTTACAGAATTAAAATACAATCTTTGTAATATTCATAAGGATGCCTGAGGTCATTGACCTGTAGACACTAAGTTTTGTTATAGAGGCTAGTGTGTTTGGCACTCATATGGGAAGCATCTCACCTAGCTGGTGAAGGAATCTAAGAATGCCTTACATCTCTATTTTAGTTTAGGGCTGTGGTCAGACTTTTTACCACTTTGAATATAAAACTGGAGTTCAGACTAGCTTCTCAGCTCAGTAATTTTGAACTTTAGGAAGTTACTTCAGTTTTCTAACCTGAATTTCCCTATTTGTAGAATGAGAATATTAATACAGTCCATAGGTGACCACCTCCCTACACTGATCACCTCCGTAAATTGCACCATGTGTGCTTATCAGTACAGTAGGCCTAGTTCTGTATGCCAGCCTCCTCTGTGTGTTGACCAGTGTGTTATGTCACTTGGGTGGTCAACTAACAGAGGTTCTGTACTTCCTATACCATAAGATTTTTCTGAGAATTAAATGAGGTAATGTGAATAAAGTGCTTAGCATAGTGACTGGCACGTAGTCTTATGTGCTCAGTGAATGTTAGCTGTGATCATTATTCTTATTACTATCATCATATTATCATATATATGTGTTTGACCAGTCCCAAATGGTCTATGGTGGTGGGAAATCTATTTTATTCCTTGTTTCTATAATGGTTATTTGCTTTAGCTTAATTAGGTTTAGGAAATATTAATCTGGGCTTGGTGCCTCTGGATTCAAAGATGATTAGTATATAATCCTTGCCTTCAAGGAACTTGTACTTAGGTGTTTAAAATGGAATAGTTTTAACTATACTGATTTTTTTTTAAAAAGGTGTATCTTCTAAAATGTCAAGTTTTGATAAAAAAAAAGTCCAGGTGAGAATGTGGTTTGAACATTTTAAAGCCATCTTAGAACTTTTGTAAAACATTCTTTGATTTGTGGATCTTGTTTGTTTATTCTAGCCAGCACCCAACCAAGTCACTTTTCATCTGCCACTGCATCGTTACTATGCTATGTTTTTGAGTAAGGTGAGACTGTCTTTAAATCTGTTCTGTTGTTTTTTTTTTAAGTTTTGGGAAATGAACATTGAATTAGTAATACATTCTTTTATCATAATTCTTTTATCATAATTTTTAGGCTGTGAAATGTCAAGAATTAGATTTGGATTCTGTTTTACCAGATCAAGAAATGATGATGAAACTAATGATTCACCCACTCCAAATTCAAGTATGTATTCAGGCTTTTAAAAAGTTTTTTTTTTTTTTAACGTTTTGAGTTGAATTATTGGTTAAATGATTCTTCCTTTGTTTTTTATCATTGTTATTTTAGCCAAATATTTTTTCTTTTTTAGAATATAAAAGTATGTTTGTTTTGTATAAGAGAGAGGTGAGTAAGTAGGGTAAGAGATGAGAAAGAGAGAGAAGAGAGCAGAGAGGAAGGAGTGAGAGAAAGGAAAATGGGGGGCTAAAATGTTTGAAAGCCTCCTTTTATAAAAAAATTTAAGTTCTCATTTTTATCAGATTACATGCATTTAACTATTTTCTTTGTTATATGGCAGTTTTAACATGCTGTAACATTGTTTTCAGTGTCAGGATACCCAGCAGATTTTAGACTTGATGCTACCACTGTTTTATTTTCTGCATGGCTTAGGGTGATTCACCTTCTGGATTCTCAGTTTTCTCATCTATAAAGTGAGAGGAGCAAGAAGAGAGAAGAATTCGTTTGTATGAGCACTGTGATTTCTTTTAGTTCTGACATTATAATTTTATAGACCAGCCTTTTATGTACATTAGAGGGACATGAACTTCCATTTGTTTTTACTAGCAATTTTAGATTTGTTAATTACTATTGGTCTTTAATTCTGGGGTTTAGGAACAAGTAAGAGATAAAGTTATAACTACTTAGTTTTAGTTGATAGTGCACATAAATACATGAAAAATTAATACTAATGTAGTAAGAAAACTTACTCTAAACCCACCCTTTTTTACTTCCAGTTATTTAGAAAATGAGCTTAGATTGAAGATTGAGTTAGGGTGAATTAAAGATGTGGATTGTATTCATTGACTTTGAACGATTACCTTTATTTTGTGTTTATTCCAGTGTGTTTCTTTAAACTTTATGTATGTTAGAGTTTCTTTATTGTTTGTTTCTTGTTTTTTTTTTTTGGGGGGGGGGGAGAAATAGAGTGAAACATAAGCATTGATTTCTCATGAAAGGTTTCAGTAAAAATTATTAGCAAATGTATCCAGAAGTTTCAGTAAAAATTATTACAATATATCCAATGTATCATGGAAAACTAACTCATGTATAAACTCTAAAAAAAGTGGCTATATAAAAATAGCATAATCATTATTTTAAAAATGTAAAAGTATATATTTGGACTGAATATCTTTAACATTGGACAGAATGTTAGGCTCATACTACGATTAAGCCATAAAATATTTTGAAATAGTTATTAAGTATAATATAATTTTATAAAGATTGAATTTAAATGGTTTATTATTTGTCCACTTTACGTACTTTTCATTTTATTAGGCAAGTCTTGCTGAAATCCACAGCAATATGTGGGTAAGAAATGGTCTGCAAATCAAAGGACAAGCCATGACCTATGTACAATCTCATTTCTGTAATTCCATGATTGATCCTGACATTTACCTATTACAGGTAACCGAACGTGGTAATGCAAATGTTGTATTTTAGTAGTGTCTGCTATTTGTACCCATGGGATTTTAATTTGTAGAAGTAACTGATTGGTGACATGGAAAGGCCAGTGCCATTGAAAGAAGAATTCATTGTTTAATCCCCAAGAGAAGAAGGATATGCTACACCACATAGTGCCACAAGAGAAGCCCTAGGGCAGTGGTTCTCAACCTTCCTAATGCTGCGGCCCTTTATACAGTTCCTGTGGGTCACGACCCACAGGTTGAGAACCGCTGCCCTAGAGGTTTAGTCAGGAGGGAGAAAGGGATGAAGAGTGACCCTATGTGGGCCTTTTTTTGGATTTCTGGAGGAAAGGCAGGGCAAGGCAGGATTGGCTAGCTGGATAATTCTGGCAGGCTTTGTGGCTTAGGGGTTATACCTCGCTTTATGATAGTTGGCCCTGGGTTATTTTAGGGCAGAAGAAATACTGGGTTTATGTTTGAGAGTTAGATAAACATGGTGGTTGGCTTGCACGAGTGGCCTATTCTCAAGTAAGTTGTTTACTATGTTTAGGAATCAGCTGGCTCTGAGAAGGGCAGTCTCTCATGGGGTCCTTAAGACCCCACCCCTGCCCCCCAGGTTGTCAAAGCATCATACGATATAGAAAATAAAGAACACTATTAATAGAAGAATAAATAAAACAGAGTATTGAAGCATTTTCTTTTCTTTCAAAGGTTTGTGCTTCTAGACTTGACCCAGATTATTTTATTTCATCCGTTTTTGAAAGGTAAGCATAGTTTTGATAAGATAGGTATTAGAAAGTGTTTGAGATTTAAGTTAATTTTGTTTTAACCTCCAAAAATCTGTCTCAAATATTTCTTCTTATAGATTTAAAGTAGTGGATTTGTTGACAATGGCGTCACAACATCAAAATACAGTACTTGATGCAGAGCATGAGAGATCTATGTTAGAAGGCGCTCTCACTTTTCTTGTGATTCTTTTGAGTCTTCGTTTACATTTAGGTAAAACCCACTGATACTAATACTTAGGTATTAATAGTTCTTCTCCCTTTCCTTTACTCTCCCTGGTGGTATTAACTGGCTTATTGAAAAAAGGAAAGGAGATGTATATATTTAAACATTGTTTTAAACTCTTGACATTATACAATTGATATACCTTTTAGAATATCCTTTAACAAGTACTTTGCTTAAGGGAATGGCAAACAGCAAGGTATATGTTATTAAGTATGTAATGTCTGATTTCTGTGAATATTTAGTTTGACAGTTGATATCTCTGACATTTCTCTTTACACTTTTATTGTGAAGGTACATACTCATTCTTTCAAATGCATGTTTTGGCTTGTCATTATCTGACAAAATTTTTTTAGACTAATTTTTGTGAAACCATGGATAAATCGAAATGTTTACATTACTTTCAAATATCTGTTCTGTCAGCTCTGTGCTGTAGCACAGTGGTTATGGTGCTAGCCACATACACCGAGGCTGGTGGGTTTGAACCTGGCCTGGGCCAGCTAAACAATGACAACTGCGACAAAAAATAGCCAGGTGTTGCGGCGGGCACCTGTAGTCCCAGCTACTTGGGAGGCTGAGGCAAGAGAATCACTTGAGCCCAAGAGTTGGGGAGGTTGCTGTGAGCTGTGACACCACGGCACTCTACTGAGGGCGACATACTGAGATTCTTGTTCAAAAAAAAAAAAAATCTGTTCTGTCATGGAACCAATGCTGTGTAGACAGCTTGAAATATCAAGAAACTATTTGGGAAGGATTTAACTAATGAACACAGTGCATCCATGGCTTTAGAAATTTCATTCTGGTGATTTTAATCTTTAAAATGAGCTGTGCGGTTGATGTGAGACTAGTGTAGATTATGATGAGCTGAAAGCTGTCGTGGAAGCAAATCCATCTCAACTTACGCATGAATTAGCAGCAAGGCTTGATTTTAACTATTCCAACAATATTGGACTATTTGAAACAAATCAGCAAGATAGAAAAGCTGGATAGATGGGTTACACATGAATTAAATCAGTGTTAGAGACATTGTCTTGAAGCCTGCCTTTATTGCTGTCATGACATAAAGGTGAGACATTTCTACACTATGTTATTATGTGTGATGAAAAATGGCCTGTAATGGCATGGCCTGTAATTATAATCCTTGCACTCTGGAAGGCCAAGGCTGGTGTATTGCATGAGCTCAGGAGTTTGAGACTAGCCTAAGCATGAGCAAGACCCCATCTCTAAAAACTAGCCAAGTGTTGTGGCAGGCACCTGTAGTCCCAGCTACTCGGGAGGATTGTTTGAACCCAGGGCACTTTATCCTGGGGTAACAGAGTGAGACTCTGTTTCAGAAAGAAAAAGAAAAAAAAAAGGAAAGAAAAATGGATTCCTTTTGACAATCACAAGTGTTTGCCACAATGATTGGATAAAGATGAAGTACCAAAACACAGTCCAAAACCGAATATTCATCAGAAAAAGCTAAATGGTATTCTTTTGATGGTTGAGTGCTAGTATTATCCACTACAGCTTCATGAAACCTGGTCAGTTGATTATAGCAGATATCTGCTGTAATCAGTTGGATGAAATGATGAGGATACATGTGATTAAGCAGGTGAGAGTGGTTCAGTAGAGACAGGCCAATCCTTTTGGGAAAAAAAAGTCAATATCACGTGTTGCACAAACAATGATACTCAAATTACAGAAGCTGGACTTAGAAACTCTGTTAGCCACTATATTCACCAGACCTTGCACCAATTGGTTACTACTACTTTTAGGCTTTGGACCACTTCTTGCAAGGAAAATTATTCAATTCTCAACCAGCTGTGGAATATGCCTTTTGCAATTTCATCAACACTCGCTCGCGAGGCTTCTTTGCTGCTGGCCTAAACAAGCTACTATTCAGATGGCAAAACTATCAGATGTCTGTATAGTTTAGGCACATAGTTTGGTTAATTATACCGCTTCTTATTTGAGATACAATGAACTAAACTTTTGATTTGAAATCGGACATTTCATATGTAATAACCTGCAGTTATATTTGAGGCATTGCTCCTTTTACTTTTTAATTTGAAGCATCTCATATTTGGTAAAACAGCTTAATAAAATATTTGGTAAGTTGTTTCTTTATAATTTATGTATACACTCAGATTTATTAATTGTGTTTTTAATAATTTTAGGAATGTCTGATGATGAGATTCTCAGGGCAGAGATGGTTGCTCAGCTGTGTATGAATGACAGGACACATAGTTCATTACTGGACCTCATATCCTTTTATTATGTTTAGTTTTGTTAGTTGCAGGATCTAAAGTAATGATTTTTTTATGAATTAAGGGTATATCAATTTTTTGGTTAAAAATGTTTTTGAAGTTTAAAAATAATAAAAAAAGAACTCCATATTGTTTGCCAGAGTATATGTCCAGAGCTGGTAATAGTTTTTTTACCTCCTATTATTACTTCTTGGGTGTTTTCCTTAGACTTCAAGGTAGACCTCAGGACCAATGGCTTTGGGCACTCTTAAGTTCTAACCTTCTAGGACAGCATTAGTGAAAGGAAGCTGTACTTTTTGTAAAAGGCACCTAGGTTTACCTTGTCTGTGTAGCCAAGCTAGAATTCATGGTTCACAATTGTTACCAGGTAAACACTCTGTAGAATTATTGTTAGAATTCAATTTTAAAGAATTTTCAAGTTTATAAATTACCGTCTACAAACTGGGGACTTTAGTTCCTTGTATAGGACAGTATACAGTGGGAACCTATTTTTAGGTAATGAAATTTTAGGCAACGATTATCATGGTTTTTATTTTTTGTGTTTCATTTGTTTGTTTTTTAATAGACGTGGACTCGCTGTGTTGCCCAAGCCAGCCTCAAATGTCTAGGCTCAAGTGATTTTCCCTTTTTAGCCTCCTGAGTAGTTGGAACTACTGGCATGTTCCACTGCCCTCAACTCTTACCATCTTATGTTGTGATGAAAATATATGACTAAATTCCGTATGTGTATCTTATGACTGTGTTTGGAAGAAATAGCTGAAATTCTGGGTTTTGTGAAATAACTTCTATTAGAATGCCTGTTTGACAGCTGTAAAGACTTTTTTTTTTTTTGAGACAGAGCCTCAAGCTGTCACCCTGGATAGAGTGCTGTGGCATCACAGCTCACAGCAACCTCCAATTCCTGGGCTCAAGCGAGTCTCTTGCCTCCGCCTCCCAAGTAGCTGGGACTATAGGCGCCC